>LPNX010422270.1:1156144-1198728 GCA_001517045.1 Pseudotsuga menziesii | reverse complement strand
TTCGAGGTAAGTACGGCTGTAATTAATGCTGTACGGACTGTGTACGGACTGCAATAAATAGGCACGAATTTCGAGGAAATTGTACGGCTGATCTGCTGTACGGCCTGTTGTCTGATTTGGCACGAAATTCGAGGAGATGTACGGTTAGGGTTTGCTGTACATGTGCATTTATTTTCTGTCCTACATTTTACTGAAGAAATAATAAAAGCTCTCATCTCAAAACTGGTTTTCCCCGTGGGGGTTTTATCCAGGGCAAATTTGCCAAAAATTACTGTGTCAAATTTTATGGTGTGCATGTGTTTATTTACAGCCTGTTAATTGTTTTCAGCGTGTTTAAATTGTTCAGAGAAATTTCATAAGTAACTTCAAGCCTATGCATAACCGGCTGAAGTGAAATTCAAGAAATTGTTCATTAAACCAGCAAGCTGTGAAACAAGGGTTTTCAACATTTTGATTTTAATATTCATTGTTATCCCCAGTTCAAAATTCTAGTAATATTTTTTATTCTTTTTATGTAGAACTAAGATTGTACAAGTTGAGTTTTACTTCTAACCTCAAGGAACAATATCTATTTTCATGGTAATTTATGCTCTTAATAACGAATATATTTTCTGTGTTATGATTGACTTGGTTTTGTCAGCTCCAAAAAGACGTAAGCGTGCAAAGGAGGCAAAAGTTGATGAAAGAAAGTCTCCTCAAAGGTTATCTTCCAAAAAAAGTCCTCTTAAGAGTAAAGTGTCATTGACAAAAAAGTCAAGTCAAGTAGATGCTTCTACTGATGGAGATGAAGCTAAATTATCAAATATTACTTTCAACTTGAGATTGGAAGCCAAGCAAGCAGCAGAGGTATTCATGAACTTTGAAGCTGTATTTTTCTTTTATATAAGTGAGTTAATTTAATAAATAGAAAGCACTGCAGTTTGGGGTTTACTAGTGTTGATATTATTGCCTTTAGATCAATTCAATATTTGGGGCCATTATTGTCTGGTGTATATTGTGGGCTTTCCATTATGAGTAATATATGCAATTGATCTTTTGTATATTACAAAAAATCTTAACTTCTTAATTTAAACAAAAATATTTTGATATTGGTTGGAAAATTTTCATTGGCAAGTCTTTTTTATTCTTTTTTCACAAATAGAAAGAGCTGTTCGTAACATGTTGTTTGCAATGCTTTCAAATTTCACAAATTGCCCTTTTCTCATTCTTAAAGCTCTTGTTTTATGATAACCACTAGTTTTTAAATATAGCCATCAGCAATTCTGGAAGCCTCCTTGAATTGTGAACATGAGACATTGAGATACCATGATTTGAATGCTTATACTGATTGTCTACTAATTGTCTTGATGGTATGTTTCATTTTATTGTTGATTGCTTTGTGCAAAAAAATTAATACTTGATCATTTGTATGATATGTAATTTCTTTTCTACACATCAAATTTAACAATTTATCGTTATTTCCTACATTTTAAGTTCAATTTACCGTTACAAACTTTTTGTTTGACTGGTATATGAGATATGCTTTTACCATACTTCGACTGTTTTGACAAAAGAAATTTATTAAAAATTATGCATTGTTTTAAATATCTTTTCATGTATCAAACATAAGTTCTACAATGTAATTGGACGTGATGACCAATGGTTGATTGCTTCTGCATAGTTGACAAAAAATTAATGTGTACCTGTGCCTTTTGCATTTTTTTCCCGCAGGAAAATAAGACATGCTGTTCAAACTTCAAAATTTCAAAATTAAATGTATGCCAACTATATCTTCTGTGTTTTCTTACCAGGTAGAGAAAGTTGGTGTTTTCCTTTGTCCTAATCATTGTATCTTGTTACCCAATGTGTAAGGGCCATGCCTGCAATATGCAATCCTTTCCTTTGTTCAAGTCGGTTTTGGTAGTTTGCTTTGCCTAGACTCCCCAACTAAATGATTGCAACTAATTGCAACGGTTATGCTTGTCATACGACTCAATTATACCTCAAGGCATGAACTGGATGTTCCAATGAATGGAACACCTGGACTGTTCAATAAATAGATTAGATTGATACTATCAATAAGGTGGACAAGAGTTCAATGTAGTATAAGAGTAAACTGATTGCCTTTATAAAGAATGCAAGAGTTTAGCTTAGTTGGAAGGCTTTTTTTGAAGTCTCTTTGAGTGTTTGGTGAAATGATAAAGACCATAAATTATTAATCAGATATTGATTGTCCATCTTGTCATAATATATGTTTTCTGTGTATAACCTTATGAGTGTAAATTTTAGTTGGGGATTTTGTTGCCTTCCCTATTTTGTGTAAGTCTCTTTGAGATTTTGATGAAGCGATAAAGACCTTAAATTATTCTTACATGTTGATTTCCCATCATGTGTGTCATAATACATATCTTCTGTATGGAACCTTGTTAGTTTACATTTTAGTTTGGGATTTTGTTGCCTTCCTTTTTATATTTAAGAGGAGAGATTTCAATTGTTTCCTTTTTTCTGAAGATCAATTTTCTTTTTTCTTTTTGCAAGGAAAACTTTGCAGGAAAACCAAGCATCATTTATGGATGGCATATCTAGTGGTATAGCTTGAACTAGCATGTATAGTTAAAGCCCCAAAGAACAAAACTAGTTAATCTATAACCTAGAGGTTTTACCCACTGCCACCTCGATAACCACCTCTCTACACTTTTGGTTGGCTCTTATCCAACGTGAGGTGGGCTTCCCTAGGGTTAGGATTTCTAGGCTATGTTGATGAGGGCACAAGGTGATTTGAAGAGTTAGCCATCGCAAAACTTGAGGTCTTTCTTTGTACTAAAGGTGATGGGAGGACCTTGAAGACCAGTGCCAATCCTAGGGGGCAAAAAAGTAGTCCCAAGATAATCCCCTCAAAGGCCTTGCTTGTATATGTTTGACTGGAACCTCTATAAAGCAAGACAAGTTCCTACCCCAAAACTATTTAAGCTTCATGCAAAACATTAGAGTGCTTATCTTGAGGTTTCTTTCCCTTCTTTTGCCGAGGGTTCTTGAACTTCTTTGTCTTTGGTGTAAGTGCAAGGTTCCCTTCCTTAGTTGCCTTGCTTGAGGCCCTTCCTTCTTCTTGCAAGCAATCATGCCAAAGTCTTTCAAAGTTTCGCTGATTCTCACGTCCACTGACAGATGCCGGTAATGTTTCCCAAGTTTTTGGGAGGCCATCGACTACAGTCTGCACAAGATCATTGTCATCTACAACAATACCAATAACAGTAAGTTGATCTCTTACCTGCGCAATTTGTGAAGAAGGGTCCAACCCCTTCATCCTTGTTCATCTTCAATGTTCTAAGTCTTTTCTTCAAGACTCTTTTTTTGACTGGGAGCCTTCTTCTCATACAAGTTTGACAAGGTGTCAAAGCATTCTTTGGCAGTCTTCAAAGATGTGATGTTGGGCATCAAAGTTTCTTTGACAGAATCATAGATGATCCTTCTAACCTTAGCTTGCTTCTTCTTGTAAGCAACTCTGTTAGCATTAGATGTTGGCTCTTCAATGGTGTTGAACACCATGTCATCAAGGTCATTTCCCTCTAGTATGGCTGTAAGCCTAGCTTTCCATGAATTGTAGTTGGCTGAACCTTAAAGCATCTCTTCCGGTCTGAAAATGTTGGTAGCCATCTCTGCCACTTAGTCAAATGTCAAGTTTGCAAATTATCCCAAGGTCTAGGAAGACAACAACAATCTCCTTTTACTGGGTCTTCACATGCTAAGCTTTGATATCATGTTGAATTTTAGCATTAGCATGAATACTTAAAAAATTTGCAGACTAGCAGATAACAAATGACAAGTGCAGTAAAACATCAACACATCAAAACATTGAACATAAGAGTTTTCATTGGGGAAACCTTTAAAGCAAAAAACCTCAAAAGCATTAGTAATTCATCTCTGAAAATGAGATGACTAAGTTTTCAAAAATTCCCAAACCCTAATGGGTTTGATCCACAGATAAAATTCACAATTGAAGAATTTTAACATAAAAACCAAATTAGGGCTTTTCTGCCGTAATTCATCTAGATGCCGAAACATGGCTGCCTGGATAGATTGTTGCTTGCCCAAGCTTGTTTTCTTGCTGTTCGTAAATTCGTTCAGTTTGCCCAACTGCTTCCCGTGAACCCTATCAGCCTGCTCGCATAGTTTTTCTGTTGCTCGAAAATTCTGTTAGCCTGCACGGACTATTTCTCTGTTGCCCGAGATCTTCCAACCTGCTCGTGATCCCTGTCTGGTTGTCCGGAGGCCTACTCGACCTGCCTGGAGGTCTGAGGCCTACCCGAGAGCCTTCTCGGGCTGTTTGCTGCTTGCTTGAGGGTTTGTGGCCTGCCCGGAAGTCTTCTCGGGCCTGCTTGCTGCCTTCTTGAGGCCCTAGCAGGCTGCCCAGAGCCCTACTGGGTCTGCTATGGGTGCCCAAAGGCACTAACAGGTTGCTCGGAGGCACTAGTTGGCTGCCCTGAGCCTGCTGTAGGTGACTGAGGGTGGTGAGAGCAGCCGAAAGAGGGAGAGGAGCTGCAGAAGGTAGATTGCTGTTGCTGGTGGAGTTAGGGTAAAGCCCTAAGACGTGAAGATGTTGTTTGTAATTGAAACCTTGGGTTAGGGTTTATTAAAACCAAGTGTAGGTTCCTTAGCTAGACTCATCCATGCTAGGGCATAACCACAAAGATATCATTCTCTTCCAAAACCAGTGAAAATTTGCCTTCAACAACTGTGAGTGCAAGAGCAAGTGTGTAATAATGAAATGCATTGATCTTCTTTTATAGCCTTTGAGTCACTTGTAAGTGGACCAAAACTCGAAAGAACAAAATAATATTATTTTATTACTTTGACTTTTACCTTTAGTGGTACTAAAGGTCTTTTTCCACTTTCACTTTGACTCCTTAGTGGTGCTAAGGGTCCTTATTTATTTTAGACTTTTACTTTAGCCTTCTTCAAGTGCCTTGTGGTCAAAACAAGTGGTTAGGGTGGTCCTTCATCCGCACTCAAAGTACATCATCATAAACCTAGAGAATTACTAATGCTTTTATCTCACACTTTGTGTGACACCAACATCAGATACTAAGGTGTCGTAACCAAGGGTAGCTAAGCCTGGAGAAGATCACAAAGCCCATTGCTTGAGGGTTAGAGTGTCACATTGTTGATGTATTTGGGGTTTTGCTTTTGGTGCTGATTCTATCTTTGAGGAAGTTGCGAGGTTTTCTCCTTTATGGTTTCCCTGAGGAAAATCTTTGTGTTCATTGTCTCTTGTGTTTTATTGCTGTGCATGTTATTCTCTCAGATAAGATCCTAAGATCATAATGCTAGCTTGAATGATAAAAATCTAACATGGTATCAGAGATAACCTGAGAAGAAGGCGTTGTGCAGCTGTAGAAGTTAGGGCTTCTTACTTTTTGGGTCTCTCTCCACAATCCATCAACAAAAGTATGCTAGGCTGACTCTCCATTGAAGGGCTTATCTTTCTGTCGAAGCGGAATTCGATTCCGAGCATTTTCAGTTTTTTGGAGCGGGAAATTAGGGCTTCTTACAGAAGAGGAATTTTTGAGTGAGCCCAGCATAGGATTGCTCTCCTCATCAAAATTGAAGTTTAGAGACCTCGGTCGAGATTTTTGGTTGGGTATAACTCCGGGAAAGTCAAACCCTAGTTTGACACTGGGCCGGAAAAACCCTAAAATACTAAAACTGATAAGTTTTGATACATTCGCTATATCTCAGGATTGGAGAAGGTTTAGGAGCTGAAACTTTCACAGGTCGAAGATAAAATCTTGATTTACAATGTATCCCAAGTTCAGCCTCATTTTCGCTATATTCTAGGAGATATGATCCCTCCAAGTTAGGGTTCTAGCCTCTTCCAGGATTCATCCTTAAATAGGACATCTGGGGAGAATTGCTATATCTCGGGCTACAAAGGTCCAAATGAAATTTTTGAAGATGTTCCAGAGAGTGCACAGACTGTACCTTTTGTGGTAGAAGTTTTAGATCTCGAAGATGAAACAGTGACACATGGCAATCCGTACAACTTCGCTATGCTGAACAGTCCTGAAACAGGTCACCTTGGGAAAACGATCATAAGTTCCAATTGGTGAAACCAATTCTAATGAAACCTGTGGTGTTGGAACAGGGACAGGCGAGGAGGCTACCTTAGTGCGAAGTTTCAGACATAGAGGAGCAGTAATTTTGGAGATACCGCAGAAACAGTATCAGGCATTTCTGTAGAAGAAATTGGTAAACTAGGTATTCCTGTTTCGGGAGCTTCCCTCCACTATTTTCAGAAAAGGAGTACCTTGGACAGCTCGCCTTGAAGAGGTATATATTTTTATCGAATCGGATCTAAAAGATTCCAAGTTTTGAAAATTAGGGTTTCTTTGACAAACCTTGGATCAGCCAGATCCGGAACCAGAACGGACACCTTAAATCGGTAAGATCTAATCTTTTGCTATTTACATTTGAGGTTCTTATTTCAAAGTGATCTATCACATCAACTTGATGATAAGCTTGGTAAAGTTGACAACTTCCAAGCATGGAAGTATATGATCTCTTTGAAGAAAATGAATTGGACATCTACACAAGTAGAGAGGTTCTAGTTCCAGAGGGAGATGAGGCTAAAAGCTTTACACAAGAATAACTTGGTCAATGCCAAAAAGATCATTGCTGATTCAATCACGGATCACCTTATACCACAAGTGTCTTCCCTAAAGACATCGAAAGAGATGGTTGATTCCTTGGCCAAGCTATTTGAAGGGAAGAACATAAATCGGAAGATGACTTTGAGAAAACAGTTGAAGAATGTGAAGATCCAGAATGCAGAGACCAGACGGTCATACTTTACGAGGGTCTCTCAAATCAAAGAACAACTTGTAGCAGTAGAAGAAGAAGTGGAGAATACAGAAGTGGTGATAGCCACCTTGAATGGCCTCCCAGGATCATGGGAATCCATACATGCGAGGAATGTGTGCCAGAAGGAAGTGATTACTTTCAGCAGACTCTGGGAAGAAGAAGAAGCTCGACTCATAATAAGAGAAGAGAAGATGGGAGCAATTGAAGATCAAGCTCTCACCATCCAAAGAAGATCCCTCAAGCGATGAGGAATACGAAGGACTCAATTCTTGAAGAGCCTCTTATCCATCTTGAGCATTTGAATAAGAAATGATGCTGTTATGAATGAAGAAGACGATGAAGTTGAAAAGAGTCTACCCACGAAACAAATAAAGATAAGTATTCAATTGTCATTTCATGATATTGTTTTTTGTTATGTATTTGTTTATATTCAGTTGATGTATTATGCATAATAGAATGTTTGCATTAATGACAGTATACTACTAATATGCATGTGATGGGTAAGTAGCTCATGGTGCTATACAACTCTCCATTGCTACTTATCTAGAATGAAACCTCTTTGCTGACATATTGGATTAGTGCACAATCTCAATGTTGTCCTGGAAGAGATGAAAGGCATCTAGAAAGTTTCCGTGAGATATGGATGAATGTTGTATTGGCTAAAATAGTTGCATAACCATATATCTTGATGCAAAAGAATTTTTCATTATGAATATACCTTATGAAATGTTTCTAACCATATAACTAATGCATTTGACTTGTAGGAAAGATCGCGTAAAATCACCTACAAGCAAAGAAGGATGAGACTTGTTCCGAAGAACAAGTGACGACAGTTCAAGATGAAGAATAATATGACGAATGCAGCGACATCATTGATGCAAAACCTTCCAGCTATGAAGAAGTAACCAAGAAGAAAGGGAAGACCAGTTTAAGAAGAATGATGTCTAGGATGCAATATCGATACATGAAGGGAAGTTTGTAGTTCCATCATGCAGTAGATGGAAACATCATGGGATACAAGGCAAGATTCGTAGCACGAGGCTTCTCTCGAAAAGAAGGCATAGACTACGAAGAGACATTTGTAGCCAGTGAGAGTTGAGACACATGACAGGTAGAATCATGTGTGCAAATGAAAGAAGGCCCTGTACGAGCTCAGAAGACACCCATGGGATAACACATACATGAGGAGCTTGATGAAGATCTAAACCTTTGCTACAAGGTTGAAGATGAAAGTCTATAGAGGATGACAAGCTCACAAATCGGTGCGACAAGAACTTTTGAAAAGGTTCAAGATAGAGGATCTTGGTATCCAGTGATCCTAGATGGATACATAGAATATTAGTAGCAAAGGAAGCTACTTGTCACTTCGGTACATAATGTTTTAGTGCATAGAGTACGAAAGACAGAGGGAGTGACTGCAGAGGATCTTGAGGTTCGACATGGTATGACAGGATGGACAGATTACTGATGACTTTAGGCTTTACTGAGAGTAAAGCGGATTCCAACCTTTGCTTCAAGGTTGAAGGCAGAAGACCAGTGATGCTCCTGTTATATGTCGATGACTTGTTCCTGACAGAAAAGAGGAACTCATTAAAGTTGCAAGAGGAAGCTTGCTGTTGAGTTCAAAATGCAGGACTTGGGCATGATGCACTATTTTCTAGGCATGGAGGTGTGGCAGAATGCGGATGGAATATCCCTAGGACAAGGGAAGTTTGCAGTAGAGATCCTAAAGAGGTTCAGAATGATGGACTGCAAGGCCATGACCACACCTTTGGCATCGAACTTGAAGCTATTGAGTGATGCTTTATCAGAGACGGTTGATGCTATGATGTGTCGTCAGATGATTGTGTCCTTGATATACCTGACGAATACGAGACCAAATATTTGCTTTGCTGTGAACACATTGAGACATGTTCACTTGATGGTTGCAAAACATGCAGTGAGGTACCTAAAAGGTACAGTTGACAATGGGATCAAGTATAAGGCTGATCAAAAGATTAACCAAAATGTTATGTTGATTCAGTTTGGGCAGGCAGTGCCATCGATAGGAAGAGCACTTTAGGGTGCTGCTTCAGTATGGGATCAGGTGTGATCTCTTGGTTTTGCAGGAAACGGTCTTGCGTGGCACTGAGCATAGCTGAAGCAGAGTATGTCGCAGCTTGTTCAGCTAGTTGTGAGGCAATATGGTTGAGGAAGCTACTGTCTGATTTATTTGATCTCCAGTTGGATGCTACTTGTATATATTGCGACAACCAGACTTGTGTGAAGTTGTCAAAGAACCTGGTGTTCCATGACAAGTCGAAGCATATCAAGATCAAATACCCCTATATCAGGGATATGGTGCAGAGAGGAGCAGTGAAGTTCCAGTATGTTGCGATGGATGAACAGATAGCTGATATGTTGACGAAGCCATTGGCCAGAGTGAAGTTTGAGTACTTTAGGGAGAAGCTTGGTGTTCTCCAGATCGAGGTTTCCCCCAAGGGGAAGTGATGAGTCCGTGAGCCATTTTGACATGGTGAGAGGATTGGTTCTTTCCATGGTCAGATGTAAGGGCTGAGCCGTTCTGTCATGGTGAGAGGATTGGTTCCTTCCATGTCAGAAATGAGTGCGGAGCCATTCTGATGTGACTGTAGGATTGGTTCCTACATGATCAGATATAAGTGCTGAATGCCATTCTCTAAATGGAGACACCTGGTCAGTTACCAGGAATACTCAGTCTGGGGCTGAGGGCCATTCTAATGTGACTGTAGGATTGGTTCCTACATGATCAAATATAAGTGCTGAATGCCATTCTCTGAATGGAGGCACTTGGTCAGCTACCAGGAATACTTAGTCTGGGGTTGAGGGCCATTCTGATATGATTGTGGGATGTGTTCTCACATGATCAGATATAATTGCAGGGCCATTCTGATGTGATCGAGGGATGTGTTCCCACTTAATCAGATACAAGGGCTGATGCCATTCTCTGGGAGAATGGAGGCACCTGGTCTGTTACCAGGAATCCTCAACCTGGGGTTGAGAGCCCTTTTGACATGTAGGCTGGATTGGTTCCTCGCATGGTCGAATATAAGTGCTGAGCCCTTCCATGGATGATAGATGGTGTTTCCTATCATGCCAGTGGATGTGAGTGCTGTGCCTTTCCACATATGATAGTAGTTGTGTCCTATCATGCTGGTGGATGTGAGTGCTGAGCCTTTTCACAGATGGTAGTAGGTGTGTCTTACAATGTTGGTGATTGTAAGTGTTGTGCCTTTCCACAGATGGTAGTAGGTGTGTCCTACCATGCTGGTGGATGTGAGTGCTTGTGCCTTTTCACAGATGATAGTAGTTGTGTCCTATCATGCTGGTGAATGTAAGTGCTGTGCCTTTCTGACATGGTGTTGGATGTGTTCCTCTCATGGTCAGCTGTGAGTGCTGGCCATTCTGACTTAGGGTCAGATATAAGCGTTGAAGAATACCTACATGGATCCTAGGCCTACAACCAACATGAAAAAGGGCTGGCTCTGTAGAACTTCCTGTGACGAGAAAAATCATGAGATAGCAGCAGTGATGATGATCCAGATCCAGTGATGATGATCCGACTGTGATGATCCAGTTCTAGTGATGATGATCCAGCAGTGATGATCTAGATCGAGTGATGATCCAGATCTAGTGATGATGATCCAGATCGAGTGATGATGATCCAGATCCAGTGATGATCTAGATCCAGATGAAGATGACTTGAAGATGAAGATGACGAGAACTCAATGATGATCCAGATGATACAAAGAAGAAGACTTGTGCTGATAAATTGTGTCGAGAGAATACCTTCCTAGTTAAGAGGGAGTGTTGATGTATTTGTAACTTTGGAATGTATTCACTCGTATATCTTATGTATTGTACCCCGATGTTTATTCCGGGAAGTGTCTGTAATGTATTTGAGTCATGTCATGCCTCGATATTCCTATCGGGAGATTCAATAATGTAAACAAGTCATGTAAAGTCATTGTGGGCAACCCTCCTATTGATCAAGTGTTAAAGTCCCCACAGTTGTGGGGCACTAGGGCTATTAGACTCTCCTAGAGAAGTTGGCCCTAGGTGAGTTAATGTAAGTCGAGTCATTAGTACCCCAGTTGTGGTTACTCGAGCCTACATAATTGAGTTAGGATTACTCGAGCCTACATAACAGAGTTAAAGATTAAGTGAACGAAAGAATACAAATAGAGAGTGAGACTCTCTATTTATTACACACACACTCACTCACTGGGGTGCATGAGTGAGAGAAGAAGTTGTTGGGACAAGAAAGAGAGAGACTACTGCTGTCGAGAGATCATCTTACTGTTTTTGGGGTTTTGCTTTTGGTGCTGATTCTATCTCTGAGGAAGTTGCGAGGTTTTCTCCTTTATGGTTTCCTCGAGGAAAATCTTTGTGTTCATTGTCTCGTGTTTTATTGCTGTGCATGTTATTCTCTCAGATAAGATCCTAAGATCATAATGCTAGCTTGAATGATAAAAATCTAACACACACATGCCCAAACCCGGTCTAGGGCTTATAGTGGTATCCTGGTAACAGACTAGGTGCCTCAGCCATAGGCTACGTAATTCGACACAAGGTCAAATACTTGGTGACAGACCAAGCGCCTCCATTCTCCTAGAGAATGGCCCTCAGCCTCGGGTTGAGTCCCTAGTAACGGACTAGGTTAAATTCTTGGTAATTGACTAGGTGCCTCCATTCAAAGAATGGCCACTTAGCTCTAGGCTGAGACCCCCAGTGCTAGATTGGTTCTAGGTCTTGGTCCTGTACCATATGTCTCCATTCAACAGAATGGTCACTCAACTCAAGGTTGAGTCCCCCAGTGTTGGACTGGTTCCACATCCTGGTCCTGGACCAGATGTCTCCATTCTCCTAAGAGAATGGCCCTCGATGCTGGTAAAAAAAAATCAACAGATGGAACATATTTGTAATTTTCAATCTCTTAGAGAAGCATGTGAGCTATTCCTCTTGTGTCTTTCTACTTGTTTTTGTTGTTTACAATGGAGATTCAGACTTGTACTTGAGGTTATAGACTTGCAAGGTAATTATTGCTTTGTGTAAGGCAGAGATGTAGACTCGAATTCGAAATTCTTGCTTCATCATTGAGTGTTAGGCCATATGATGGAGAGACATTATGAGTTTGTCGAAAAGGAGAATCAAATCATAAAATTGGAGGAACTTTTGTTTGAAAGAGTTTTCAGATTTCAACCTTGGGGATACCTTTTCGACATAAATTTCAAGCTTCTTTTTGGTTACTAGTTCTTAGTGCATAGTTGAATCTTATTAATATATTAGAGAATATCATACTAATTTGATTTATATATGCACTTAATAGTTGAGATTTGATTTTTAAAAAGTAATATTTTATAAGATCTAGCTTCTAACAAGTACTAATCTGGTATTTAAAATTGTATATCTTTAAAGTACTTGAAATTTTTGTTAACATTTTTATGCTTTTAAATGATTATCTAGCATATTTGGCTCATATTTACTCGCTGTTTTGCATCAAAAGGTGATAGAGTAGAGAGACATTCTGGTGAAATTTTGAAGACCTAAGCTATCCAGAGACCTCTCTTCTAACTACTTCTTTTGTGGCCATTTTTCTAAGGCCTTAAATCTTGTAAATTTGTCTTTGCTATCCTTCATAGGAACACAAAGATTCTTATCCTAATCATTGTAGAAAAGAGAAGCAAGTGGGCAACCAAGTGCACACACCCCATCCCCCTAGGGGGGATTCACACCTTTTTCCATATTTTTTTTCAAATTCTTTCAATTTTTTTACTTTCTTGCTTTAAAATTAACAAATCCTACCTTGTTCTTGGAAATGAGAGTATTGGTACTGATATTTTAATCAATTCACATTAAGGTTTAATACTCTTAAAATAAACAAGGCTTCACTTCTCGTATGCTCTTGTGAACACTGCAGGCCATTGGCTGGATCGCTGGGACAATCAGAAAGGGATTGGAGTGACTAGTAATTAGTTTAACCCTCCAATTAATTCCTCGAGTGAAAATCCAACACTTACTCGAAGTTACTTGTTAGTGAGCAAATTATTCGAGTGAAGCAGGAACTACTAGAAAGTGATTGTGGGGCCTCGTTAGGCTACACCCTTGTTGGTGTAGTGTTGAACACAACCCCAGGACTCCATCTAGCCCACACGTCACTGTGAGAGCCACTTCCAAGTAAATCTGAACATATTCCTCGTACCCCTTTGGTATATTTGGAATCCTCTCTTCCTTTAATAATCAGATCATCACCATCTATAATAAAACTGACCAACAATTAACCCACTTCTTGATTACTCAATAATTCTAAAATTGACCAACAATTAACCCACTTCTTGATTACTCAATAATTCTAAAATTGACGAACCGAGACAATTGCTATACTTCTTGAGATATCACTAGCAACGCTCTTACATGCAAGCACTCCATTAACACTGGTCTATTGCATCCTCTATTTATTTTCAGTTATTTAAAATTCATTGATGTATTAAATGGATGTTATTTTATGCTGGTAATTTAAGTTATTTGGAAAATTATCTCAGTTTCAGTATTTGTGTTATCATCTCCTAGATAAACTGTTTTGCTTTCATAGATTAAAACAACCTTAGATTATTTTACTATGGACCGCCCCCTTTGGCTTCGCTAGGAGAGAGCCTAGACGGAGGAGACAAGATCAATTGACAACACTTGACTCTTGCTTGCCCCCAAGGTCGCACCCAGTGGCTTGAATATTTCTGCCACGTGACCCGAGGTGCAAATTAGGCGGCAACACCACCAACACACCTTACTTATCATGGCCAAGTCAATATGGGACTCCTACAAGAGTTTTAAATCAACTAGGATTGACTTGACACATATGCACGGTGACCCAAAGTGAGATGAAATAGTGCAAGGGATAAGGAAGCTCCAAGACTAGTGTATTTATACAAGGACTAGCTCACGGGTTTGGAGGATTTTAATTGAGTGAATAAACCTTGAAATGGTTAGTTTGGTTAGGATTACACTTTCAAGGTAAAAAAATACATGAGACATTTTGCCGAGTAGAATTGTCATAGCTGGGCTTATTTACATTACATTTGGACCTTTATAAACAATTATGAGTGATATTTCACGTTTTACAAAAATTACAATATAACCATGGACGACTAGATTTAACAATGACCAGAGGACTTAATTTTTTTTTCTCGAGGAAGCCTCGTAGGAAGAAATCTTTGGCACATCATTTTCTTCAAACCTTGCATTACACTTGTCCAAATTGAGGGGTAACAAGGCCAAACCTTTGCAACACAGTACCCATATTGCTAAGGTTCTCATGAACCATTGATGTCGAATGATGGACATTGAAACATTGAGCTCATCTTAAATGATATCCATGAAGATATGCTTGAAGGCTGTAGTACTCAGATTTATGAAGGCAAATTTGGTGCTAATATGTCCAATGGCAAAGGTGATGGAGCACTTTTGAGTGATGAAGGTAGGTTGTCCAAACTACTTGACCCATCCAATCTGATGTGGTTTAGGATGAGGTGTTGTTAGCAACTTCATGTCCACCTCCAACTGTTGGAATACTAGATACTTTTGGTTTCCATTGTGCATAATAATGGAAGCTAATTGTTCATTGATTTGGTAGTTTTGAGTGAACAAATCTTCTTCATCATTGTTTTTATAATATGTGGTCATCAACACTAAATGTGGAGTGGTAGAGGTGTGTTTGGTGATTTTTACCTGTGTCTTCGAAGGATAGTTGTTGTTCGACGAGAAGGGATTGTGGGGGGAATCTAAGGGCTCCTCCCTAGACTTATGGATGGCAGCCCCAGTAAATTGATCAGCAAGACTAGTGGACCTCACCCAGATGGATTTTAATCATTCCCTTGCTAGCATGGAAATAACCAAATGCCCAATAACATTGGCGATAATCGGTTGAGGTTACCCCTTAGGCTTCGAGTGGCTTCTACATATTGTTAGCATGACATACCTTTTGTGGCAGGAGCACCCCTTCCTTTTCTTTGTGTCCAAGTAGTAGGTGATGTGCTAGGAAACCTCAAGTTTTGTCCCTTGCTTTTGGGTTGAACCTTGGGAGTGGTAGGGCTTGAGAAGAGGAAACTAACATCTTTTCACCAACAGGATTGGTTTAGGTAGCTCAGCCTCTATTTTAGATGCAAGCTCGAAGGCATCCTCCAACGATCTAATGGAAAATAGTTCCAGGTATTTTCTTAAATGCAACAATAACCCTAAAATTAATTTAATGTGGATAATGTCTTTCAAGGCCTTTACCTCAAGTTTCATGGGCATTTTGTTGAAGATGCCAATAAATTGTTGGGTGGACTGCCCTGGTGTTTGTCGATACTATGATAACTTTATTAACATAGAGTCTTTATATCCTAGTGGGTAGAATCTGTTGTGGATGGCATCCTTAACTCCTCCTTTAAGTGTTAGTCAATAGAATCTCTTGCAGATGACATCCTTGAAGTATCCCTAAGTGTTCATCAGGGGTTGGTTAATAGCTGCCAAATTCTGGTCGTGGGTCTGCTACCATTTGAGGCCTAGTCCTCCATGTGAACTTCAACTACTAGAATCTTGCTGCCTTTTGCTAGATTTGTAACACCCGATTTTGGTCATCACAGTCATTATTTCATATTGCGTTATGATGCATGCTGTGTAATCTAATGCTATATCATATGATATATATGGAATGGATTATATCAATAAGACATAGCAGACAAATATGTGTGCATACTCCTCTTTAGAATTCACATATATTATTACCTTTTCCTTTACAGCTTTCACTTGGCATACATATTATATTGCATATTTGTTTATATATGTACTTATTTGATGACGAACAGATAGTTGTCATGTCTGATTAACCCAATATATGTGTTCTGAAAATTATCAGGGGAATCACCATATCTAATATATTACAAATAGATTATTGAGGATGAGATGGGGATCCAAGGAACCATTATTTGCTGTCTTCTTATTTAATGTTGTCCAATCTTGTCACTTTCATAGACCTAAGTGGACTTGATTCATGTTTTGAACTTTCTAAGATGATTTTCTGAGATGCTTCATCAATTAATCGTTTGCTTTTTGTTTCAGGAAAATGCTCGTCTTTCTGCTGGTAGAGAAACACATCCATTCTTTATGCAGCAAAAATCACTTCAGACAAAAGTTACCCACACATCTGGGGGTCAAATGGATATTAATCTGCAGGCTTCAAGACTGTCAGATGCAGTGCTGGCACCTTGTCCACCTTTCCACATTACTCAAAATGATCAGGCATAATAATTGTTTCAACCTTATGTTATGTGGCCTTGCTAGATTTAAATTTATAGAAGTGTAGAATGATTATAGTATATGCTGCATCAATCTTACATATGGATAGTTTTACGGTGTACCGTCTCTAACTTTCATGCTCTTGTTGCAATTGTCTTTCAATATTCTAATTCTATTTTTGTTTGGAGTATGGTCAATGCAGGTGGATATTGCACCTTTGGACTGGAAAGGTTTGGAGTTTATAGAAAGTAGCCGTTTGCAACAGGATAATTCAAATGGGTTCAAAGAAACTTGTGAATTAATCCCACGATCAAGCTACATGCTCTTGGAAGGTGGAGGGTTTAATTTTCTTAACAACTCTAGTGAATTGCCATCTTCCACTGAAGGAAGTCTACCTTTTCAGAAGGCTCACTCTTTGGATGGTCTGCCCGAATATTCTGGTGGCTTAGACAGGACTAAGAAGCTAATTGAGACATTATTTACATATTTGGAGGTAAGTGTTTTGTGAAGTCTATACCCGCAGCTTTGAATAAACAAGAATCATTTAGAGTGGGGATTCATACTACATAGATAAACAAGAAAAGAAAACAAATGAGAAGAATGAATCCCTGATATATGTTTTTCATATTCTAAGTTATACCCAAATATGCTGTATTATTTTACAGAGCAACACGAAAAGTAGGGATTCTATTGTACTGGATGATTCACTGAAAGAGTTGGGCAACAAATTATCTCTAAAGGATCTTGAAAAAAGGTAGAATACTTTCCACTCTTCGACTTTTTGCAATAGAGTACCTGGCAATTATCTTTTCTTGTCTACTGGCTTGAGTCTAAAATGCATGATATATTCTTGCATTGCTGCCAACCTAAGTCACCTGACACGGGGACATGGGACACGGGACACGGGGATTCGAGTGTCCGACACGGACACGCAGACTCCTAGAATCAGGACACATAGGACACGTTATATATATATATATATATATATTTAAAAAAGAAAATTATATATATTAAAAATTTAAAATTATAGACATAGATCCATTTTTTTTACAAATATTCAATATAAATCAGAATCAATGCACATTTAACATTAGTATTACACATTTACAAATCTAATCAATGATCACAATCATATTATGAGACACATAGATATCATAGTCATAGATTAAGATGTCAATACACTTGAGTCAAAACCATATTTCTCATTAAGTCATGAAAATCAAAATGTATACAGTATACTGTATAATGTATTACATAGATGTCGGAATGCCACTGGCAATAGTAAATACAAAAAGGTGTAGATCAAAACAGAAGAATGAAGAGTCTCATCTATCAATAGTCCTCCTCATCCTCCTCCATGCTTGAATCAACAAACTCATCACTGCTTTCCTCCTCCTCCTCCTCAACCATCTGAGGATCAATATCTGTTGGTGTGGAGGATGACCCCTCCAAAGGATCACTATCATCAAATGTCACTGGCTCTAGCACTGGATCATTAAGATCCAGGTTGGCTAACGCCAACTCAGTACTGCTGTCCAAACCCATATCATCAGGAAAGGCATCCCACATCTTTGTCTTTCCCTTCACCCACTCCTCCCTCTTCTTGTAAATAAGATGAAGGTTGGTGTGCACATACACCATCGTCTTTGCTCTGGACTGCTCAAGCCCGCTCTTCTTCAAACTGTACAAGCTGCCATATGTGCTCCAATTCCTCTCACAACTAGAGGAAGATGTAACTTGAGAGATGACCCTCAAGGCAAGCTTCTGTAGAATAGGGCATGTTGCCCCCATGAGTTGCCCATCAATTATAGGGCTTCTTAACTCCCTTGTCTTCAACCACATCATAGCCTCCAAATCTCCTAGTAGCACAAGAAAACTCTACAAAACCCGCTTCCACCTCATCAAGTAAGTCTCTATCCTGAAATAGCCGCCTAAATGCCTCCCATGTGAAATTTCTCCATCCATGTGAGGAGAGACTCTATGTGAGGTCCCACCAGTGAGCCATTCTTGATTGTAGAACTTGGGGTTCAAGGAGTAGGCCAAGCAATGCAAAGGTGTGCAATTCTTATCCCACCTGGAGATAAGAATATCCTGAATGGTGGACCATAAGTTCTTTGTTGATGTCTCATACTCCAGACACTCATTCTCCATAACAATGGTCCTCATGGACTCAATCATGGAATCCCACCCCTCATAAACATCTTGCTACGATGGGTTGGTCGGTCTCTGCAAAGCGCTACAAAGAAATGAGTGGCTCCATGATCTTAATGGTAAGATCCACCCTCTCCCACCAAACATCATCCCATACTGTGTCCTTCAGCTTTTTTGCAGCACTTTGATCCGTCTTTCTCCAGAAAGACCAATACTCTAAAATCACCATGGACCCAGGAGCGGTTTTGACCTCCCTCAACCTCTTGAGCATGATGAATGAGGAAGCAAATCGAGTATCTGCAATCTTCAACAATGAAAGATGTGTGTACTCTTTGTTGATGGTGAGGGCATTTGTATAGTTTTGTACAAAGTTACGAATATGGCGTGCATCCTCAATAATGTTGCCAATCCATGCCACATCTGAAGAAATGGATTTGAGTGCTAAGTTCAAGGAATGGACAATGCAAGGTGTCCAAAAAACCTGTAAGAGCAAAAAAGACAAGTATAAATGACTCTAAAAAAATGTGTCTAAAAAATGACAAGTATAAAGCTTACTGTGAATCTGAGCAAAACAAAGGAGATGATCTTCAATGGGGTTAAGAAAACCTTGGACTTTCGTTTCTTATTCAAAGGGCAGGAAGTTGAGATCACCAACACTTACACTTATTTAGGAGTGCAGTTCTTTGGTCCTCGCTTCTGTCTACGACCATCTCTTCAGCCTCGAATCAACAAGGGGTACGGGTCCCTAGCCCTCCTCGAGAGACAATGTTTTCGTCACCATTTCCATGATATCTCATCCAAGATGGACCTGCTGAATACTATGATCCGTCCCACTCTTCTATATGGATCAAAGATCTGGGGCCCTCCCTACTCGAGTAAGATTGGGCATTGGCTGAGAGAGTCCAGATTCTTCTTCTTCGACGTATCATCAGATGTAAGCAGACAGTGCTGCAGCACATCACCCTCGTTGAATTTGGAGCCCAGCCCTTTTGCCTCGAGGCAGTTTTCAGATTGGTTTCCTTCCTGCACTAGATCCGAGGGTTAGCTGACTCATCAAAAGCTCGGGACAGGTAGCCTTTTCTAGCATACTGCTCTGCTCAGACTATTTCTCGTGATACTCGCCTGGGCAGGGTCAAATGTTGGCTCACAGGGGTCTCGAACCTTCCTACTTCAGTAGGGATCCAGTTAGATCGTCTCCCCCCGTTCCAGTACTCTTTGGATGCCCTTGGGCACCTTTTGCCTATCTGACAAGAGTTAAACAAGATCATTAGAGAGGATATTTACAAGCAGCGCGTCTAGGTTCCTTGGATTAATCCCCCTGGAGGATTGTGCCTGTCACGTCCCCGCCCGTCTACCGAAGAGAGGACGCGACTATTGCTGCTATCTAACTCGGAATATCTAAATCCCATGAACATACACATGATAAAATGAAATGCATTGAACTAATGCATGCATAGATGCATAATTATTAATCATACAGCGGAAGCAAACTACATTCCATTCAAGCATTTAACATGTTTATCATTTTCATTAAACAACAAATACAATTGCAGAGATGAAAGAGACAAGAATTCTTATCTTATGAAGAAGATCGTTTGCAACTAGCTATGTCGCTGCAACGTTCCACCCAACCATAAGCCAGTGTGCTCATCAATATCTCAACAGCACCGCCACCACCGAGTTGGGCATGATTTCCACAAGGTATACAGAACACTAGCAGGCTCACACATTGCCAAGGATACCACAAAATTCAGCCAAGCCAACACAATTGGGTTTATCAGGCTGCAAATGGGATGGATAGGCTGATTGCTAAGCTAGTGAGCTCCTCAACAGAGCTATGGACACCTGCACCAAATCTAGCATGGCTTCTAAACATCTACCCACCCAACACAAGGAAGCATCCTCTTCTCTGCTACATAGTCCCTCGTGCTATGCCTTCCCTTCCAGTGCTATTCAGGGTGTGCAAAAAAGAAAACCAGCCCCATAGATCTGCCTGTGAGGTTCCTTCACACACTAGGTTTATCAAGCTGGTCAGGCCCCATTTCCACTCCCAATTCAACACAGACCAAAGTACAAATGCATACACAACAATATACACAATTTCTGGGTTGAGGAAAACAATTTGGAAACAAAATGAATTGCCAAGGTGGGTGAAAACAACTCCCTAACAACAATTCGTATCCCAGGGACGTTTTGGCCCTAACGTGGCCAAAAATGAATTCAATACACAACAATTACAGTGATGGGCTTGGATAAGAACGTCCTGGAAGTTAAAATCAGAAATGGTAAGTGGGTAAAACAACCCCAGGAGCCAAAATCGATTTCACCAAATGTTCATTGGCTTCATGCAGGAAAAAACGACCTTCATAGACACCCAGAAATCATGGCCTCTTCTCCAATTCGCTGGGCATTGCAAAAACGGATTCCCAGCCTGGGAAACAACAACAAAACTGTCAAGCCAAGGGCCGAGGCATTGAGCTTTGCAAATTTGACTTCCCAGTCATGGGGAAAATGAAGGAAACTGTAAAAACGTGGATGGGGAATGCACAACAACTCCAAAAACGTGAGTGAAGTGCCCAAAAGCTCCAAAATCATGAATGAGAACACACTACAGACCAAAAACGTGAAGGTAAAACAACTTCCAAGCTTTCCCTGTGTGAGGAAATGGAGGACGTGGGTGTATGGCCAAATGGGCATGCATTTTTGGGTGTTAACTTGCCCCAAAAGTCAAAAACGTATTTCCCCAAAAATAGGTTTTCCCTAAAATCGAATTTTCTTGCCCATACTCTTCCCATCCCCATGCAATAACTACTTCAACCAATTTATGGCAGAATTAAATGATTGGGTGAATGAGACAAGAAAGGTAGTTGACTGTATGATGGGTTCTCCCATTGACATTTGGCTTTTCCCCATTGCCCCCCCAAACGTTAAATATCCCCCCCCCCTTATCCTTAGGAAATCATGCCCCCATCTCATTATTTGTTGCATTGACATAGTTGGTTGGGATTTTTAATTAAATTGCATATTTACATGATGCCACAATTATAATGTGCCGGCTAGCACGAAATACCATCGGCAACGATTTTAATCATCGAAACATAAAACGTTAATTCGATGGTGGGGCTTTTGCCTTTAGCTCCACACCACGATTAATTACAATATATACATCATATACATTTAATGCAAACAGGGTCAAAATCGGGGTGTTACAGCGCCCCAAAATGACCTTTTATGCTGAACATTTCTGAGAGATTAGAGACGAGCTCATTGTCTGGCCCCAATATACGTTTCGCCATTGGATGCATGCTCTTCGGATCCCTCTCGGACAATTTAGAGTAGGATCACATAGTATCCGGGTAGAGTCAGACCACCAGATTGATAGATCGGATAGGATCTGCCATCTATGCCATCTACAGGAAGTGGAAACCGAGTCACATTTTATCTTCAGGTGTCCTGTCTACTATGAGATCAGAGGACGCTTCTGTTGCTTGTTCAGGGGGCCCCAAACTCTAGTAGCCTTCTTGAGATATACCGATCAGAAATGTCTTGTGCTTTATATTCAAAAGGCCCTCAGGCTTCGAGCGTAGATCCTCTAGCCTCCCACTAGACAAGATACCACAGAGTGGATCACGACATTCTTCAGTGTGCTACGTTCTTCCAGGGGCACCAAGAGATCTACTGACCTCGACATCGACCCGACTACCAGATCAGTAAGGGCTGCGGGCTCTCGACCCACGAGATCTCGGCGATAGCTCCGGACCAGACCTCCGTTCGAGAGGCGCTCAGGACCCTCCAGACCCCGTCGACATCAATTTAGAGAGCACCTCGCGCCCACCAGAATTGAATCGGGGCAGCAAACACTTATTCATTTCCCTCAGTTTTCTTCGTTCAACCTCGGATGTTAGGACAACCAGACCCTCCTTGGTCACTTTGGCTCTCGAATCTTGTCCACCTGAACTCCTTCGCTCCTATGCAGGGTTACAGAGGTGGAACTGGAGCAAGAGCTCTCCCATGCTACAACTTAGCTTGCCTTGTACTTCTTTACTTTTTTTTCATTGCTTATATTGTATTTTTGTTAAGGGAGATTGTTTGATCCTTCCACATGCATAACATATCATTGTAATTGACAGTCCCGTTGACCTACTTTGTCGTTATTAGTGGACATTAATAAAATTATCTTATCTTATCTTATCTACAACACTAACAAGTTAACGACTCAAATTGTTAACAATGAAAGGTGTCATAAATAAAAATACCTGTGGATATTTAGTTTCCACAATCATGCCAACGGCCTTGCAAACAGGTGCATTGTCCGTGATGATTTGTACACAAGAATCAACACGATCTAATTGGCTCAAGAATTTTGTCCACCTCCTTCTTTGCCTTAAGCAACAATGTGGTTCTAAGCTTCTCCGAACCAGGAGGCACATAACCAGATGGAGCTCGTTCGGTGAGACTTCGACACATCTCAAAAAACAATGGTGACCGTGCAACATTGAATGAGATGAAGTTGAGGTAGAAAAAGAATGCAATGGCGAGGTCTACCTCTTCTCGTGCCTCTTGTTGGAAAATCTTGTCCATTGGACCAATACCACTTGAAGATGGCCTCTTTTTTGCTAGATGTGTATCACCTCTGCTAGGTGGAAATGGATGCCGAATTGTAGAGGGTTTCCTTAAGAATGGAAGAGGATCCTTATCTTTTTTCATGCTTACTGTTGCTACATTCCCTAAGCCTTCTTGATCCTCGTTTCCCATTTCATTCCTTTGGATAACACTCACACCTTTACATGAAGAAATCCCACAATTAGGAAGGCCCAATAAATGGCCCTACACTGGGTAGTATGTGCTCTTGAAGTCATTCTTGCAAAAATTGCAAGTCCAAGACACATAGCCTCCCCCACCTAGCTTTGCGCCTCAAGCCCTTCTTTCCTAGTCACATGCCTCCACAAAGGGTATTTCTTCTCTTGGGCTTGTTGTCTTGCTAAAATAGGGTTCAATGGAGTATGAGCTCCATTAGCAGCAGATGGAGCACTAACAAGAGGAGTAGAAGAGCTTGTGTTTGGAGGAATAGGAGGGGAGACAATAGATGGGGCATTTCTCCCTTTCTTTTGCCCTTTAGCTCCTCCCCTAGCTGACTGAGACATTGTTCTTCTTGTTTGATGGTTGAGCTTGCAATCCACCCAACCAAATCCACATTCAATGGACTTTACCACCCTTCCCAAGCCTTCAAATCCTCTTCATTTGCAAAAAAACCCTCTTAGAGCTCTCCCACAATGTGCAAATGAAAAAAAGTGAGAAATTTTGGTTTTAAAATCGGCTCGACCGTCTTTTTCATGGGTTGCGTGTCCTATTTTCGGGACACGTTTTGACAGTGCCCGAACACGCGTGTCCGGACACGGGAAACGTTGGACAGGCGTATTAGACACGACTTGTCAGTGCGTCCGTGTCCGACACGCGGACACGGGACATGTCGGCTTAAATGGACGTGTCTGGTTACACAGCTACCAACCTTTCTTGTTTTTTATAGACAGGAACAACTAAGGAGTTATGGCATCTTATTAGAGATATAAATAAGATGAAAGAAACATTGAATATAATGCCTCGCATTAGTTATTTTCCCCGGAATGTAAGTATCAACAGAGATAATATTGAGGGAGATGTTATGAAAACAAATTGCTAATCTATTCTGGCAATCCATAGATTGCTCCTTTTACATTACCAGTGTTCAACATGATACAATAATAATAATAATAATATAATAGTATACACCATGGATTTGGGTTTGTTAAAAATTTATAAGTTAAAACAACATCATCCTTGTTCTAGCCACCAGGGTTGTCTATCAGGTTGTCAAATTAGCCTCATATCCCTTACTTTCCTGAATGCTTGTTAGCTCATACCTATGTTGTTGGGAGCAGAGTGAAAAACAAAATTTTCATAAGCTCTTGTTTTGGGAGAGTTTCGGGAGCGATTTTTGTATAGTATATATTTTAATATATTTTGATGGATTTATATCTAAAAAACATCTTGGATGTTGAATTAGCTATAGAATACATGGATTAAACCATATAACATCAATCATCTAGTAGTTACAACATATAACATTATCATCAAATGATCAACCATAAAAACCTTTGTAGGAGCTTGGCAAAGAAGGGAGGTACCATAACATTGTCATTAAATGATCAATCTAGTATAGGAGCGTTTAGTAGTAATTTAGTATAGGAAAGGAAGGGAGCATGCTCCCAAAATAGGGGGTGTTTTGGGAGCGAGCTTCCGAAGGAAGCGAGCTTCGTGAGCGGGAGCGAGGGGGTGGGGAGAGCTCCCACGCAACATAGGCTCATGCAGAAGGTAATGATATATATACACAATCATGTTCAGCAGACCATTTCATCCTTAAGCTTTAACATTAAATTCTCTCATTACTGGATTTATGAAGTATTCATCTATGGCCCATGCAACGTCTTTGTCTCTTCGAGCCATTGAGAAAACGCAACAAAAATTGTTTCTACAAGTGCAAAAGGGAAAAAAATTTGAAAATACACAATGCAATTTAGATTCTAGAAAAAATTGCAATTTAGCATTTCAATTTTTTTTTGAGAAAAATAAAAAAAACAGATTTTAATTTTAATTTTTAACTTAGCATGATCATAATACAGACTACAGTTAGCAAGTTAGCAACTTTATCATGCTGCATGAGCATAGTAGACTGGTCACTATAGCATACCTTGGTTGTTGAAGGAAAATTCAAGGCTTGGACAGGGCACAGTCCAAAGTTGACTGAGTAAACTCCTCCATGCTGGCGGCTGCAACTTTCAATCCACAAACAGTCCGAGCTTGAGCAAACTCCAGTCTCCATGTTGGCGACTGCAACTTTTAAATTGTTTCAATCCACTAACAACCCAAAGACTCCAAACTCTCGACTCCAAAGATGCTGATGACTAAGCAATCACAGGCGGCTGCAAAAGACAAAGTTACAAACAGTCACGACGCAAAGGTAATCAATGAGTGAAATGGGAGGGAGGGGGTTTGTTTTATAGCCTTAGCATGCATTTAGGGTTAGTTATTAAGTTAGTTTTTTATATATTTGATTAAAAATCGTTTTTTAAATGTTTTTTTTTGCATCTGCGGAGGTGTCCTTGTTTCCTAGCTGGTCAGTCGGCTAGTTATGGGGTCGACCAACTAAGACTGGTTTGGTAACGAATCGACCAGTTCAGGACTCCTGTCCGGTTTCTGTTTTGTTTTGGGCGGTTTTAAAAATGCTGATTATGATCTATTTAATTTTAATGATCTATATACCTTTAACTATTTTACATGATTTTACTTTTTAACTTTATTAATGTATATGCTTTTAACTATTTAGCATTGTTTTATTTTTTAATTTTTCTATATTGTTTTACTTTTTATATATTCTTATAAAAATAATTGTTTTTAACACAAATGGATACTTTTGATGCCTTGAACGGGTAGCTCCAAATGACAGGTTCGACTGGAGAGATGTCAGGGCATAGGTATCATTGTCTGCTGTTGGGATGTCAATGGGTCCTTCTGGTCATCACCCGGTCTTCTGTATGTCGCACTTGCATCGACAGATATCCTCCTCGTGACTGAGACTCATGCGAGCCTTGTGCGGCCTCCCCTAGATATTACAGGTTACCACTGGTTCCCATTCTGTAGGCATTAAACAAGGAGTTCAGGTGGAGTCAGGGGTTCAGGAGGAGTTGCTTGCTTGGTTAGAGACTCTCTTCGGAGCAGGGTCTCATTGGTAGCCGTTGACAAGTACGCCAGGTTCATGTGGATTCGGGCCAGAATCAAGATCTTCCCCCCAAGAGACATCTACATCGCAGTATGCTACTTTCCCCTCGTGTCCTCACCCTTTTCCATCC
Organism: Pseudotsuga menziesii; assembly: GCA_001517045.1. Classification (NCBI taxonomy): domain Eukaryota; kingdom Viridiplantae; phylum Streptophyta; class Pinopsida; order Pinales; family Pinaceae; genus Pseudotsuga; species Pseudotsuga menziesii. The sequence continues at coordinate 1,172,560 of LPNX010422270.1, read as the reverse complement.
ACAATGGAGTGGACGGGGACCCCTTTATGAACTTGTACACTGGCATCACCCAGTATTCTGTTGACGGGGAGGTCATACTTATGGGGGACTTCAATGCTTGCACCAGAGGTCTCCAGATCCCCCTCCACGATTGATCGGTAGACTTGTTCTGTACTGAGGGGATCGACCCAGTCTTGGTAGGTCTTCATTGGATATCAGAGGATGCCTTGGGGCCCACTACATCATATGGCAAACATCTCTTGTAGTTAGGGGAGTCTCACGAGCTGCTTATCTTGATCGACCTTCCATGCTTTTCAGACTCACTTTTTCACCCGTCGACCACATGGAGGTGGGGCTAATGTGGTGGATTATGCTCTAGCCTGTCAGAACTTGCTCCCTTTTATTCGAAACTTCTCAATATCCCCCATCCCTCTAGCTGACCACACACTTCTTTCGCTCTCTCTCCAGTTTGACCCTCCTATTCCAACCCATCCCTCCTCGTAGAGCCCTCCCTCCCCACCTCTGACCACCTTTCGCTTTGACAAAGGCGACCTCGACATCTTCTTGTCTGCGCTTCGCTAGATTCTTCCCTCCGAGGCCATTTTCTCCTCACTTGACTCGGCCTCTGCTAAGTACCAATGCCTCTCATTTTCAATTTGGGGGGCTGCACTTAACTCTTTCTCCCACTCCACTTGTACCACCTCTACCACCCCTAAACCTAGCTCTTGTCCCATGAACAAGTGGTACGATGAAGAATGCAAAACCCTCCACTGAGAACATCATTATGCCTACCTCCACTCACATTCTACTTATCCCGACATTCAAATCTCTTACCGTCGTTTCCTTCGTCGCAAGAAACGACAATTTGTCTCTCAGAGAAGACGGAAACTCTCATCTTTCCTTGCCCATTCCACCAACCATTTTTGGCGTACCATTGTGGAAGCATGTGTGCAGAAACAACCAACCATCCGACTACATTGTCCATGATGCCAAACCTAAGTAGAAGTAACTACCTCAGAAAATGCATTGTTGAGTGCCTCCCCTGTTTCTTTGGGACGAAGAAAGATTTTGTTCCTGGGAGAGATGTTGGAGGAGCTAGTCGGTGAGCCGACTAGTCGAGTAGCCGACTAATCGGAGATTAGGTCGGTCGTGTCGGTTGACTGAACTGACAGGTAGTTACTTGTAACCATTTGTAATCATAATACTAGGTTGTTGAGCCAGATGAGAACTTGGTTTAGTTTTTGTATATGTATGGACCCTCATTTAATGATATAATATAATCTGTTTCTTCCTTACCTATTCTTGTCTCCTGTATCTGTTATGTTTATATGTTTCTATGTGTATTATTGGTAACCTTATGTGATCTGTGAGATTACAACATTGATATGTGAGATTACAACATTGGTTCCGTTGTCGGTAGTACATATACGGACGTAATGACCATAAGCAGATGATATCAGAGCAAGAGATTAATTATTGGTGGGAGCGTAAGATAGCAAATTATTTGCAGAACTACGCAAGGAGAAACAAATTGACCATTGCTCAAGCGAAAGAGAAATTCTTCACTGAAACACATGAGAAGTTTGTAGAGTCGGTACCTCAGCTTTTCAAAAAACTTCTGGATGAAAAAACCGGAAGTAACTAAACACCAACAGTTACTTGAGAAACTGATTCGAGGTGGACGAACAAACTTGTCGGAGAGGTTTGAAAAGATCATAGACAATTCTGCAAAGAACAAGCCGTGGAGGAAAGAGTTTCGGTCGAAAGCATTGAGAAAATATTTTATATAGACTGCATCGAGCAGTTCCTTTGCTCCTTGCCGACCCTCTTGTTCAAATTCCTAATCGAGAAGGGAGTGGGCCATATCGTAGAGTCTCGTCCATCACTACGCGAACCGCCACCAAATTCTAACTGGGCGGAGAAACAAAAGAAGTGGGAAAAATTCATTGCCGAAAGGGAGTGGGAGTATTTCTTAAGCAAATAAACAGAACTATTCGAGCTTTCTAAAGCGTTGGGTAGGCCATGGGGGGGGTAGCTGGTCATATGTCGGGGTAGAGTAAAAATGATTCTAGTCGACTGAAGAAAATACCATCACCAGTAATGAAAAGTCGACCTAAGAAGGAAATCGAACGGATAGTGACACATAAAGGTACGCCGGACTTGCAGAAGTTAGAAAGAGAGAAGAGGCAGAAAAGAAGGGAACACAGAAGAGAGCAGGTTATAGCGCTGCAAAGAGGGATGAATACTAGGGTGACAGAACAAGGAAATCTGCCAAAGTCGGGTCATGACCGATAAGAAGGTGGCGTGGATGAAGAGGCATCACCCATGGAAGAAGACTTGTGGATAGAGCAGCGAGAAGCTCTCCAACTAGAAATTCCCCCGGAGGTAAGACCTTTGTCTCCGACGAATTCGAGTACCCGAATACAGGCCATAGTCGAAGAGGACCTTCGACTAAGAGCTGGTGAGATCGGTATATGGAGCTTACTAGACGACGAAGTAAATGATGATAATCATATAGTAATCCGTCGACCAGAGGAAGGAAATTGGGTAACACTTCAGGCATACCGTTCCAATCGAAGTATCCACTTGCTCTACCCAACACATGAAGGAGCACCCCATCTGCCAAACACAGTGTTACAAGGAACAGAACAGTCGGATCGACAAACACATCAGTGCAGCTGGACATCGACAGAAGAAGTCGACCCGAACCGACTGCTTGTCGGAGAAGAAACGACAAACAAGACGACTGACGGGAACAGAAGTTCCGTCGACAGCAGCTACGAAGAAAGAGATACGTAAAGAATCCCACTACCACCTCCACCACCACCCTCGCCACCGCCACCTCCCGGAGGAGACAACCCCAACATGGGTCACGGATCAGCACATATTCCCCTCTATGAGGGTGACGAAGACCCTAGACGACACTGGTTCGTCTGTGAGTCAATATGGGAGGCAAATCAAGTTATGGTTGAAGAACGACAGATGGCACAGTTTGCTGGTGCTTTACGAAAAAGAGCACTGACTTGGTATATGACCTATATTGAGAGAACTCCCTAAGCATCCAAAGCAGATATTAAGGCACAATTCTTATCTTTCTTTAAAACACTAGATGCAAAACATTTGGGAGCCAAAAAGCTGAAAACAACATCTTAGAAACCAACAGAGTTCGTCCGAGAATATGATAAACGATGGAAAGACCTCCTCAGCCAACTAGATTATGTAATTGACGAACAATTATTAATTTAGTGGTTTCTTGCAGGTCTATCATAGAAAATCCGGCGGCACATAAGCTTGGAGACGTTTAAAACATATGAAGACGCACTTACCAAAGCTCTGCAAGTAGAGATGGATGAATATTTTCCATCATATCCCGTTGACACAAGGCTGGAAGAACAACTAGAAATGATGCAGAAATCTTTGAAAGAGCTAAACCTCAAAAATTAGGATGTTTGGTGCACAAAATGCTCCACGGCCGAACACACTAAAGATAATTGTTGGCAAGACACAAGTCGACAAGACGTTCATTTTGTCCAAACGAAATGCTTCTGCGACATTTGCCAAGAACATGGAGACCATACAACGAAAGATTGCCCGGATAACATGAAAAATGGCAAAGCATCATGGTGCGTAATTTGCGAGGTAAAAAGTCACTCATCGGTCGACTGCCACCTGAACCTAAAGAATCCACAAAATTACCAAGTAGTCTACCAAACGAATGCAGTCGCGCAGAATAATGATAATGTGCGAAGAACCCAATATCTATGGTGAGCTTCACTTAGCAACCAAGACTCAGTAGGATATAATTTGGACGCAGAATTATATGATTGGGAAGTTGAAAACTACGAAACCCAAGCAAGGGGCTGTTGGACCATTCAGGCTATACAGAAGAAACCAACCTATCAATGCTTCTTAGTCTCCATCATTGCAAAAATATTCAAAAGGAAAACTAGGGAATGCCCTATCCTAACCCCAACAAATATAAGTATCAAATAAAACCCAAGGTATAAAGAAAGAGAGTCCCCAATTCTGCATATAGAACAAGTCTCTAAGAACCTAGGTGAACATGGCCGACTACAAAGCGTAGTAGAAACCTTTACAGGACAAGCTGCTCGATGGTGGGACACCCATCAGTCGAGACTACAGACTTGGAAAACAGGTTCGACTTACTTCGTAGAAAGATTCGGCGGAAGGAAGCTAACTAAACAAGCATGAATACCTGTCTTCATCCGAGGGAAAAACCTAGACGAGCACATAAGAACATGCAAAAGAGAATGGAGAAGACTTGGTTATAAAGACGAACGTACATGGCCACACCTATTTCCCTCGACGCTAGTCGACTTACCAAATAAATGGTATAAAATGGAAGAAGCACGAGGCGAAACGTTCCAATGGAAAGAACTTAGAGAAAACTTCATCAAGGACTTTAGTTTTATACCGCAAAACGAAAAGCTAGTCAAAACTGCAAAGCAGATAAAAGCATTCATAGAACCGACTAAGAACAACAGTCTGATACCAAACCATGATCGACCGGAAATACCGTGCAATAACATTCGATCCAACATAATACCACAGTCGACAAGACTGCAAATGGAAAACGAAAATAAGAAAGGAAAAAGCTTTCAATGGAAATCTTATCACTCAGAAACAACAAAACCAATTCGAACAGTGCTTAAAGTCGACACAACTGACAAAGAAGACATCGACCGAATGACCGCAACAGACTTCCCTGCTACATTCTCACAGTTCAAAGAATGGAGTCGACTAATCAACGAAGCCAAGGCACCAGAATGGTTGGATGCCAAAGTCAAAACTAAAGAGTTTGACATATCAAATGACGAACGACAAAAAATGGCAAAAATTGGCAATTACTGGAGTGAAGAGCAAACGATTGAAATAGTAAACCTATTAAAAGAATTCCAGGATGTCTTTGCTCGAGACTATAAAGATTTCAAAGGGCTAGTTCATGAAATGGGCGAAATGAAGATTGACATCAAGCCCGATGCCTGACCCGTAAAGAAAAGGCCATACAAATTAGCCCATGAATACAAAGAGATAGTAAAAAAAGAGATCGATAATATGCTCGCAGCAGGAATTATCTACCCTATCGACCAGTCGAAATGGGCAGGCCCGATGGTCGTCCAACCGAAAAAAGACAATCCGACAAAGCTGAGGATTTGTGTCGATTTCATAGAACTAAACAAAGTCATTCTAACAGACCCATTCCCAATGCCATATGCAGATGAAATCTTAAATGAAGTTGCAGGATACGAATGCTACTCGTTTATAGACGGATTCTCAGTATATAACCAAGTACAAATAGCCAAAGAGGATCAGAAAAAGACCACATTCATATGTGAATTCGGATCATTCGCCTACAAAGTTATGCCTTTTGGTCTAAAAAATGCACCTGCAGTATTTTCGAGAATTGTTGTCAAAACATTTCAAGAATATATCTAGAAAACAATGGCAGTATATTTCGACGATTGGACGATCTACTCCATGTTGAAAGATCATTGCAGATGGCTAAGACTCATACTGGAATGATGCCGACAAATCCAGTTATCTCTTAACATAAGGAAATGCATATTCCTAACTCCTATAGGAATACTACTAGGGCACATTGTATGCAAAGAAGGCATCAAGGTTGACTTTCCTAAAATAAAGATTATCCTCGACTTGAAACCACCGGTGAATCCAAAACAGGTCAGGGTACTGCTGGGACATACTGGATATTACAGAAAATTTATTAGATACTACTCAGATATGACCTATCCATTGGAAGAACTATTAAGAGAAGATCAAGAGTTTGACTGGACAGAAGAATGTAATATATCATTCGATACATTAAAAAGGAAACTAGTTGAGGCACCTATCCTCAGATTCTCGAATTGGTCGATCAAATTTCATGTGCATATCGACGCATCAGCCCTAGCAATAGGCGCGATCTTAACACAACCAAGGGATGATGGAATGGACTATCCCATAGTGTATAGTAGCAGAAAACTAAACAAGGCAGAACAAAACTATTCGACAACAGAGAGGGAAGCATAAGGTATGCTCTTTGTGCTACAAAAATACCAACATTACCTACTAGCCAACTCGTTTATCTTCTATATTGACCACCAAGCATTGAAATACCTCGTAAACAAACCTTTGCACCACGGAAGGATTTGTCGATGGTTACTATTATTCCAGGAATTTGAATTCGAAGTCGTCGTTAGACCAAGAAAACTAAATGTCGGACCTGACCACTTGTCAAGAATCGACACGGGAGAGGAGCCAATAGGAGTCGAAGATGACCTGCTGGACGCACACTTATTCCGAATAGAAGCTGTCTCGACAAAATTAGAGGAAATAACACAATTTCTAGAGAATGGTCAAGCACCAGAGGGCATGAACACGAAAAAGAAACAAATCTTAGCTATGAAGGCTGCACCATACAGCCTCATAAACGGATTTTTATATAAAATGGGCTTTAGATGACATCCTTCGGGGATGTGTATTGGAACACGAAAGAGAATATTATGCACGAAGCACACTATGGATCGGCGGGAGGACATTTCCAAGTAGATACAACTGCCAAGAAAATCCAACAGTCGGGGCTATGGTGGTCGACACTGTACAAGGACTGCAAGAAGTTTGTTAGCCAATGCGACTGATGCTGACGACTGGGTTGACCTCTGCATAGTACAGAAATGCCCTTGATATTAGTAAACCCAAGTCTGACATTTGAAATTTGGGCCATCGACTTCGTAGGACCATTCCCAATACCAGCAAAAAGAACGGGTGTGAGGTATATAATAACTGCTGTAGAATATGTAACCAAATGGGCAGAAGCTGAACCTGTTGAAACCTGTTCCAGCGAGGTAGCTGCTAAGTTCATCTATGAAAACATAATTACGAGATTTGGATGCCCACTAACCTAAATCAGTGACCAAGGGTCACACTTCGTTAACAAAACCATCAAATCATTGATAGACCAGTTCAAAATTGACCACTGACGCAGTACAACGTATCACCCTCATTCGAACGGAGCAATAGAGGCATTTAACAAAACATTAACAAGGGGTTTAGTAAAAATCTGCAATGTCGATAAGGACAATTGGGACGAGAAAATCCCTGCAGTGCGATGGGCTTACAGGACAACATACAAATGCTCGACTGACCAAACACCGCTTCGACTAGTCTATGGCCAAGAAGCAGTCGTTCCACTACATTTCTGACAACAAACACTTGTGGTAGCAGATATCTTACACATTGATGTCGAAGTAGGCAGGAAGGATCCACTGAGGCTAATGATCAGTCAAATACAAGCTCGGACACTGCAAATAGTTGCCAAAATCATAGTGACATGACTCACCCCTACAGGCCGAGTGAGTGACCTCAAGCTAGAACTGTTGGAAGCAGTCGACACAATAGTCGACTCAGGGAAAATTCACCGTTGGGCTCAGTATCTGGCCAACATGCTCAAGTCCATTTGTGAAAAATGCCAGGAGTCGACTGGAATTATCAGGTTCCCATTACTGATAATTTGGATAGCCATGTACCACTTCTGTCCAGTTGGAGATAAGCAGTTCCAAGAACCATGCAAATATCACATGTGGCGTTTCAAACCATTTTCACAGCATGGAACTCTGAAAGAACTAGCAAATGACAAAGTATTGTTGGAAAATTGGTTTAAGACTCTAAAAGTCTAGACAACTAGATGGAGGGTGCCTCGGAACATCCGAAGAAGTCTACCAAAAACAACACACATTCAACTAGAGCTTGACCACACTGCAGCTTGGTACATGCAGGGGGCGAAAGCAAAAGCAAAACCTCTCGACTATTATCCTTCAGTCGATGAGATTTTCCAAGAGCTAGCTCGACAATCCAATACCAAGCCGTCGATACCAGCAAGGGCCAAAGCAACAAATCAGCCTATTGAGGAACCCTTGATCGACCAGGAAAAAGAGGAGGATTATGAACTCCGTCTATATATCAGTACCTTCATGTCAGAGGATATACCGACAGAGGATACCATCAAGCTCCAACTGATGACTATTCCCCAACCTCTCCAAATTGAAAGTGCACCGACTGAACATTAGGTGGCCGTACCGACAGAACAAAGTATCATCTCGACTCATCAACAAGAGGGAGGAGAAGAGCAGATAGAAGAAGATATTGAATCAGATAGTCCAGACTATGCTATGACAAAAGAAAACTTAAAGAAAATAGCAAAGGAAACAGCAGCATCAAGGAAAAAGAAAGCAAATCAGGAACAAGGGAAGGGGAAGCGTAAACCTATCCTATCAGAGTCAGAAGATGAAGAAGAACTGTTGGCTACTGTTGTCGACATCATAGAAGACACTGCAACAAATAATATATCAGTTGAAACACAATTCAAGCGGTTCGTTGACACAGGAGCAAAACAAAGAAGACCGAATAAGGTAAAAAATACAAACCCTTTAGTCGATGAGAATATTGTTGATTTAGTTTCCACCCCCCACTCCCATCCCCATCCCAGATCACAAAAGAAGATATCCCACAACTACCCACCATCAGTTCGGTCGATATTTGTTCGAGACGCTAAAAGAACCTCGACAAAATGCTATGCTGGAGATGCTAAAAGAACGGTTCGACCACGATGGCGACTTTCAGGCATTTATTGAAAAACTCCCATAACTATTCACCTCTGCTCAGAAAATTACTGCCAAATGCACATTAACCGAGTCTAGCTCAGCACGCCAAACCCTCTCACAGCAAATCGGCCAAATACCTCAGAAACCGAGAATTGTGGGAATTATTAGATTGACATTTTTAAGGAACCCCGACAAAACTTCTCAAATTGTCGCAAGCCGCACTTCATCCTTTACTCCATCAAATATCTCCCATCCTTTACCAGCCAATGAACCAGTAGAGGACTTGGAAGAGAATGACCAAGAAGATACTCTAGCAATCAATCAAGAGATCGACAACATACTCTTTGTCGACTCGGACGACCCAACCAATTCACCACCAGAAGTCGAAGACCCCTCGTCAACTGAAAACATCCCAACCACACCAATTACACTAGACCATTCACCATCTCCATCATCGCCTCCCAATCCAGAACCTTTGCCAAACCCTGAACCACCTGTTTCAACCACCCCAGATACACACTGAGCTGCAAGCTCTACCCAAGAGGCTCAAACATAAATTCCACTAAATAATGAAGTTCAGCCCAACGAAGATCAATAGCTGGGAAATCAACGACTAGAAAATCAACCACTTGCAGAAACACAGGCAAAACAATAGGCCGTCCAGCATAGACACAAAAGGAAGAGAAAAAATAAAAAGAAAAAGGAACACCACAAAGAACAAAGACCGACAGTGATCCATCTCAGCCAACTAGGATCGACTTCTGCAGTCGACACAGTGAAATTGATGGATGGAGAGTTGGGCCAACTATTAGAAACCGTCGCCACAGAAGCAGCAACAAGAAGCCAGACCAGACGAGAATAGCTCGACAGCATTAAAAAAGAGCAAATTGAATTTTTGTCGAACTGCAGAAACTTAATTCAAACAGTCATACTAGGACCAATAGAGGTCGACACCGACAAGCCACTGGAGAAAGCATATTAGCTATTTGAAAGGGTGGTGTCGACCCTACAAGCCCACCTACAACTTACGAAAGAAGATCAAAAAGAGGAAACATCCAGATTACTAAGACAACAGTATACAACGTTCTCTGAAGCTCATAAGGTACTGCAGGACCACTTAAAAGAATCCATAATCACAGAAGAGGCACTCCGTAATTGGCACACCCACTATGGGCAAGTATTTCAGCAGTCTCGACAGACTCGAGAGCAAATCCAAGCACTAGAAAAGAGGCGAGGCATTGATGAAACAATGAGGAGTACAATACAAGATCAGATTGTATTGGAAACAACAAAATTACAGAAACTAGAGAAACAAGCACATCAGTGGGTTCAACAAGCACTACCAAGCCTCGATAAATTGGACACAATCTGCCCACAGATGAAGAGACTATTGGACACAGCAAAAGAAAAAGCTCAATTTATGGGGCCCGACATGGAAAGCATCACAGATCTTTCCATCCAGGAGAAAATGTTGACTCTGTCAAGCATCATAAGCTTGACTATTGATATCCAAAAAGTGCTACAGAATTGGACAGAGTTTCAGCACCAACTTGCCATTACTGCAGAAGCCATTGTGGAAGTATGTGTGCAGAAACAACCAACCATCTGACTACATTGTCCATGAAGCCAAACCTAAGTAGAAGTAACTACCTTAGAAAATGCAGTGTTGAGTGCCTCCCCTGTTTCTTCGGGACGAAGAAAGATTTTGTTCCTGGGAGAGATGTTGGAGGAGCTGGTCGGTGAGCCGACTAGTCGAGTAGCCGACTAATCAGAGATTAGGTCGGTCGTGTCGGTTGACCGAACTGACAGGTAGTTACTTGTAACCATTTGTAATCATAATACTAGGCTGTTGAGCCAGATGAGAACTTGGTTCAGTTTTTGTATATGTATGGACCCTGATGTAATGATATAATATAATTTGTTTCTTCCTTACCTATTCTTGTCTCTTGTATCTGTTATGTTTATATGTTTCTATGTGTATTATTGGTAACCTTATGTGATCTGTGAGATTACAACACACCCAAAGATGGCCTTTTATGCTGAACTTTTCCTGGAGATCAGAGACGGGCTCATTGTCTGATCCCAATACATGTTCCTCCATGCACGCTCTTTAGATCCCTCTCGGGCAACTCAGAGTAGGATCCCATAGACTCTGGGTAGAGACAGACCACCAGATTGATAGATCGGACACGATCTACCAGCTATGTCGTCTACAAGAAGTGGAAACCCAGGCGCACTTTATCTTCAGATGTCCTATATACTACGAGATCAGAGGATGTTTCCACTGCTTGTTTAGAGGCCTTCAAACTCTAGCCGCCTTTTTCTTATACATCGATCAGAGATGTTTAGCACTTTATATTCAGGAGGCTCTCGGTTTTCGAGCGCAGGTCCTTTAGCCCCACACTTGACTCGATACCACACAGAAGATCACGCCATTCTTTAGCATGCTGCCACCCTCCAGGGGCACCAAGATATCTACCGACCTAGATACCGATCCAGTTTCTAGATCAGTTAATATTTGTGGATCTCGACCCACGAGATCCTAGTGGCAGCTTTGTACCAGACCTCCCATCGAGAGGCGTACAAGGTCCTCCAGACCTAATCAACAACGCTTTTGAGGACGCCCCACGCTCACCAGCTCCTATTCGGGCCAACAGACACTATTACACTTCCCTTAGTTTTCCTCTTTCAGTCTCGGATGTTAGGAGTACTAGACCTTCCTCGGTTGATTTGGCTCCGGGATCTTGTCCACTTGAGCTTCTCTGTCCCAATGCAGGGTTATAGAGTTGAGACTGAGGCGAGAGCTCTCCCATACTTTAGCCCAGCTCGCATTGTACACTTTTACTTCTATTTTACTTCTTGCACTGTTTTTCTTTTAAAGGGCGATCATTTGGTCCTCCTGCATGCATGAACATCATTGCAACCGACAGTTCTGTTGACCTACTTTGTGGTGATTGGTGGACATAAATAACATTATCTTATCTTATTTGATCTTATCTATCGTGCTTTTCCCTTTCCTGGCTTTTATTTGATGGCTGCTCCAACTTATCCTTGTTCTCAATTTCTAGGTCCATTGTAAAGGTAGTTACAAACTGATAAAGATGATAATTGCTAAACTGATGGCAAATACCAACATTGAATAGGATAAAAGACAACAGACCTTAACCGGAAAAACTCCAAAGGACTTTGTGCAACAAAGTCTCTATACACACTCTCAATACAATTCCATTTTTATAGTTGCGAACATAATGACCACTTTTGTTCTCTACTTTTCACACAGAATCTACAGACCTGAAGATAGTATTATTGCAGATAGAAAATTCCCAAAAATAAAACTGCGAGCACAACTTAAAAATTAGACACTGAGGCCAGATTTTAGGAATGTATACATTCAACACAACAGTCCCTAAAGAGTTACTGTCATTGCTACCATCATAACACTCAATTTTCCATACATACTCAGTTATCCAGATAGTAAGGCTATTCTCAGAAGGAATAAACATCTCGCTAGACTTTAAAACAACTATGAACTTTCCAAACAGTATTAAACAACTGAAGTACTCAGTGAAGGTAACTTGAAACATAATTCCTACATTATATGCTCGGATCCCTAGCTGATACAATCTACTGGTCGACCAGAATAATGTTGTATTGCTACCAGAATTATCACGAACACCATTCCTTGACTTACTACCGTTCCAATTCTTTTGTTGACGAGAACGACAAATCCAGGGAGGAGTAGACCAAACAAAGTTATAAGAGCATCTAGAGGCTATGATATTTACCTTGTCGTTTTGGATTAGATAACTTCGTATCGAATTCATCGATATCCCTGTATGGAGCGCAAGAGCAGAGGATTTTCTATACTTGCTCTTGCGCTCGAGCATTCTATCATTTATGCTATCACTGGAGTTTATTAACACCGAGTATTAATTACATTTCAATTGCATGCCAATAATCTGCCACCTGAAGCCTAGAGCTCGAGAACCATAATGCATCATCATGTCGTTTTTATCCATAGTAAAATTCAATTTACGAAATTCGACAATAGCCTTCTATCTTTGCATAGATGATCAACTGACCTTGGGCTAGATTACAAGCAAATTTAATTTTTATTTTCAAAAGTGCAGACTTCCTTTTAGCTGGCCAACTTCAAAGGGCTTCAAAAACTTGTCAAGTGCTTAAATAGATTTTGTTTTTAGATCATGAATTAAGATCCAACAATCAAGGGTTCCAATGCCTCCATCAAGGGTTAAGTCACCACCACCATGACCACAATAAGATTACATCTTCTCCACCATACTACAAGGGGATTCATGTGCCTCTTCAACCATCTCAACCATACAAGAAGACCTTCAAAGGTCCATCATGCCATAAATATTGATTTAATAAAACATTGATTAATATTGATTAATAAAACATTGATTATTGGATTGCCATAAATAAATATATGTGCATTATTTATTGTTCATGATTTTTATTGATTATTGTTTATTGATCATGTATGCTGAATCTTGATGCTGATTTTTAGTTATTTATTCTATGTATTTAGCTCCCATATATTTTTGTTATTCAAATTTCATGCTAGGCCTATATTTATTGTCAATTGATCATGTATCTCTATGTTAATTTAAGTTGTCTATAAATGAAATGTTCTCTATAATTTGAAATAGCAAAAACATGCCTTTTAGATGCATAAACTTGTGAGCAGACTTGTCATAAACAACAAGTATGTATATATATATATATTCGAACCTAATGTCGAACCTCATCCGAACCTCATCGAAAAATTCGAGCCCGAACCGAACCTAATGCTCGCCGAACCCGAACCCGAACCGTGTGACTTAGGCAGTATGGTTTATTATATTTTTGTATTAAACACACTTCATTAGTTTTTTTATTACGCAAGAAATTTGATCACTTATTTTTGTCCAATGTATTTTCTGAAAGATGTTGGGGTTTGCAATTGTATATTTTTTCCTTTTTCCTTCTCCTCGTATTGAATTTGTTCTATAAATACTATATTTGATCATAAGGCATCGGACACGCCCATATGGCCTCCCATGTCCCGTGGGGCCGTGTTGGACACGAACAAGTCTTTAACACGTGTTGGACATGTGTTTTTTCGTGTCCTGGAATCGAGACACGCAAAACACGTGTTCGACACGATTGAAGCCGTGTCCAACACAATTGAAGCCGTGTCTTGACTTCTTGCTCCTAAAATATTGTTTATTTTGCTTTTACGGGATCCATGCAGGTGCTGGGATTTAGGATGCCTTCATACAATCTAACGTAGGGATCTATGTCATTTTAATTTGATTTTGGGCCCACCTGGGCCTGTCCTTCTTCAGCACTACTTTAACATGTGCATCTTTTTAACCCACGACACCTTGGTTAGGATACCTTGCTACAAGATTTATGGGTTCTGTGCCTTTATAGGATTTTATGAAAACCATTAACCCCTTGCGCCTCCTTTATCCTGTCAACAGGGGAAGTTAGCATCAAAAACGTTGGTTAAGTATTGGCATATGTCCTTCAATCCAACACTACTTTACTGCTCTTTTGGGTGAAGATGGCATTGGGCTCCTTTTATGCTGTAACTCAGGGTAGGTGAGGTGCTGATCTTAGGCCTCATGGAGTGCCAAACTTGCTGCCATGCAAATGCTGAGTTTCGTTATCAATTCAGCAATATGGTGCTGAGTCGCTGCTATCATCTTAATGAGAAATATAGTTTTGACATCTTGAACTATCATCTTTGTGTCTCATTGTGATTTGTGAATGACAAAATGTGTCTTGTGTATTGATTCTAATTAGCAATTTCTATTGAATATTTGTAAGTGTTCTAGTTTCTAAAAAAAATTGGATCTATATTTCTATATATATATATATAATGTGTTCTCCGTGTCCTGATTCCGGGAGTCACCGTGTCCGTATTGGATACTCGTATTTTTCGTGTCCTTCATGTGCCGTGTCCTCGTGTCAGTTGACTTAGATTTGATCACTTGTGTTTTGACCAGAGAAATTTTTCGTAATTTTTTTGGGGTTGGTAACTGTGGATTTTGGACTTTTTTCTGCTTGTATTGCAATTATTCAATATAAACACTATCATTTGGTTGTATTTTTTATTAAAAGTTGCGGTTGAATTATTCTGTAATCAGTGCAGCGGATGTTCTGCAAACAAAAAAGTTATACAAAATGTTATATAATTTAATGTTAAAATATGAACAGAATAGATTATTTTTAAGCATTCAATATTGGAAGCAAAATTTCTTATTAGGATATCGATTTTGTTCTGTTATAATATTTGATATTTGATATTGTTCAAGTCATGTAGGTTTTTGTCTTATTTCCATCGTACTGGTAGCGGCATGAACAATTCGTTGTGGACAGATAAATATCAACCTGAAACTTCCGAGGAGGTGTGTTTTGTTACTCCATGAGCCTTTGTCGATCTTTATTCATTATTTAGCATGTGCTGTCCTAGAGAATGCTTAAAAGGCAAGAGTTCAATATAGAGTAGTGTGGCATTCCAGGACTTTTGGATAGCTCGCTTTAACTTTTGAAAAAATGATGAGATTTTTCATGCCTTTCACAGGTCTGTGGAAACTCGAAATCGGTGATGTTTGTAAATGATTGGCTACGTAGCTGGCATGACCGAGTCTTTGGTTCAGATAAAGAAAGTGACAATACTATTCGGGATGATGATTGGGGTGTCTTCCAGGACGACTCAGAGACTCTTAGCAAGGATACAGAAGCGGAGGGACTGAAAAATGTTTTATTGCTGACTGGACCAGTTGGGGTATGTGTGCATATCCTCAAAGATGAAGGGAATGATTCTTTGTTTGTTTGGATGATTGTTTACAAACTATAATTGTGGAGAGATTTATCACTTTTGGTCTGATTTTGAGTTTGCATTTGGTTAAAACTCAAATAGTACATATAAAAAAAGAGGATTAAATTAGCTCAGATTAATAACTTGACTAGATTAGTTATCTGATTGTTTTGTCAGTTAATCCAGATTTTGTGTATTTTTAAAGTTGCATTTTTGTTGCCACATCACACTAGGTTTTGAAGGGCTTTTGAAGAAAGCTATTTTAGGATATTCGATCTTGGTCACAATCAAGGTGCTTCATTGCTATGCTCCATGTAACATCTATACTATAGTTTTAAAAATATCCATGTGCGATAATCCAGCTATTGACTACCTAAAAGTTGAAAGTAACCCCTCAAGTGGCCATGCATGTGGCTTCCAAGTTCTTGCATGCATCTCTTCAATAGTATTATACATCTAATGAATATATGGCACAATTAATATATTGTTAATAAACCAAGGACTATATCATGGCAACTATTAGCCATAAATATTTACTAGTGCATCCACCATTGAGGCAATACTTGTGAATTGTATCGAGAAGATTTTGAACAAAACTAGGCTGTTTGGGCCTAATATGGTTTTGTTTTTTTTTAACAAAAACAGAAAAGGGGGTTGTATTAACAGGCTGTGCACAGCCATTCATTACATTTCCGAAGGGAGATATAAAGCCGAGACGGCACAAAAACAACAAGCCATACAAAGTCTATTTCCCAAAACTGAGAGCACAAAATTGCTTCTGAGCTGCAAACTAAACGAGTTGTAAAAACCCTCACAAACTGTCTACATAGCAGAGTGCAGAAAAACATAATTTATACAAAATTTGATACTAAAACCCCTCACTAAACTGGAAGTAAAGCAGACAATAAAATTCAGTTGCCTCTAAGCTGGCGAGGCTGCTGTACTGATTCCTCTTCCATGGGCTGGGAGGCTGAGGCATTGGTT
>LPNX010422270.1:1143112-1155476 GCA_001517045.1 Pseudotsuga menziesii | reverse complement strand
TTTTATATAATCTACGGCATTTGATGTCTCCTATAGGATACCCATTAATCATCTTATAGATGACATGTCTTGAGTCGCCGAAAACCAGAACTTTCTGGAGAGTTTTGGTCCGGATGAGGTGTAGACCCTGGAGAAGCGCCATCCATTCTGCTTCGTTATTAGTTCTCGATCCAAGTCCCCAAGCGAATCGATGTTCCACTTGTCCTCCAGGATCCACTAGGATCCCACCCGCACCTGCCGCCCCTATATGGTTTTGTTTTGATCACCATATGGAGGCATTTATATGTAGTTTACTAGTAGCATGGAAGTTACCATGATATGAATAGAGGGTATGCATATTAATCAAGATACTTTGGTTTATTATAAATTTTTTGCATAATTTTGGAAATAACATTTTCAAACTTATATGGGCTGCATATATAATATATAATTTTTTGTGGATAAGATATCAACAAGGTGTGACAAAGATACCTTCATCAACTAAAATTTGTGCTTGTGCCAATTGTTGAAACTCTTGAGGTGCTATACCAATCCAATATTGTTATGTTGCAAACTTGAATGGACCATCACAAATACCTTTGCACCATCTCCTTTCCTCAGTGACACTATACACCTGCTCACCAGAGACATTGTTGGTAAGTAGCTACCTAGACATCTATATGACTAGTTAGTCTACCATAAGGGGCATGTCTAGGAAAATGTGTGCATCCATAGATTGTACATGAGATAATTCAATACAAGATATCTCCCTGGATCATATCATCCATCAAACTGGTAACAAGAAGACCATGTAATAAACACGGTGTAACACTATCGATGCAAATCATTGTTGTAAAATTCATACTAAAGCCATTGAATCTTAATGGATTGTATAATGTGTTGCACTCACAGCTTTTTGTTTAGACAGTAGCATCTAAAACCTGGTGAAAAGAAATGATGATATCCCTTTTACCGGATTACTGTTCTTTTAAATTCATAAATACATTACCAACTCTTCTAGGATTGCCTGTCAAAAGAGTTTCACCATGTTTTATCCTCTATTAAATTTTTTAAGGTCTCTCGTATCTCTTTTGAGTTAAAAATTGTTCTATAGCAATTACCATAGTAGCATAATTTGAGTACGAATACGGATTCGAATACGATTCGATACAGAAAAAATATGTAACGAAAAAATCTAGAACGAAAAAAATACGGGAGCAGGTTGCTTGTAGATTTAAAAAAAAAGTTATTTTTTCTTAACTATATATAAACCATTCAATATTTGCATGCAGTGTTGGAATTTGACAGGCAAAAGACTCGTCATGGGCCATTTTGCTTGTCAAATACAGTCTATATTTTATACTTCATGTCACAAAAAATCAAATAAAACATTAGAACTTCTATAACTAGTCTCCAAAAGGGAGGATAG
Organism: Pseudotsuga menziesii; assembly: GCA_001517045.1. Taxonomy (NCBI): domain Eukaryota; kingdom Viridiplantae; phylum Streptophyta; class Pinopsida; order Pinales; family Pinaceae; genus Pseudotsuga; species Pseudotsuga menziesii. Next base: position 1,154,068 of record LPNX010422270.1, on the reverse strand, counting down.
TTTATCTGATAATGTATTTATAAATTAAATTCTAAAAATATTAAATAATTAAAATGACAAAAATAACTTACGAAACAATAAAACAAATTTCTAATAATATATTCCAAAAAATATTACCCTAATTAAAATCTAATATTATAACTAGTTACTAAAATTTATATTACAAAATAAACCTAAATTAAATCAAATCTAATATTTGATATTTATAATTAAAGTATAAAACAAAATATATATTATAAATTTTAAAGTTTTAATCCTGTAAAATCTAAAATTAATTCTGAACTCATTATGACAAAATTAAAAATAAAGCAATAAAATTTAAATAGTTCTTATTTAATAATATGTGCAAAAAATGTAGGCAAATTTACCGTATTCGTATTATGTCGAATATTTGGCAATTTTCAAACTGCCTCCGAATTTCCATACAAGAAAGTCCAATACTGCCTAATTATGCTACTATGGCAATTACCATGTTTCAAGGGTTTCTATCTGCCCCTATTTGGTTTTGATTTGGAAATTCCACATGGGGTATTGGTCTGATGCAAATGAGAGAGATTAAATTTATACTAAATCCTTAAAATTTCAATGGATTGTATAAAGATATTATTGCAGTCACAGCTGATAGTTTGAATAGTAACATCTATCGCTTGGTGAAAACACATGTTGTTATTCCATTATGGAATTATTGTCTTTTTAATTCATTAATACGTTACAAACTCTGCTAATATTGGCTTTCAAAAGAGTTGCATCATGTTTTATCTTCTATTTTTTTTTAGGGTTAAAATTGTGATTTATCTTTTTATGAAAGCTGGCATGATTGTTTCGAAGGTGCTAAGTTATTTATCTTTTCTTTTGTAGTTTCTTTTGGAAGTAATTTATTTCTCTAATAATGTTCTATGCTTCATCATTTATATGATGCTACCGTTTAAATGAAAGACAAAATGACGAGTATGTCCAGGATGACCATGATAACAATTTTCAGTGATGTTTTCTATAATGCAGTGTGGGAAATCAGCTACCTTATATGCCTGTGCGAAGGAGCAAGGTTTTGATGTGATTGAGGTAAATTGAGCTCCAAATTTTTTATACTTTGATGTAAAGAAACCTTGCATGGCATTGAGTTGTCACAATGCCGACAACTATTCTCTCTTTTATTGAGCGTACACATGGTTTTTGTTGAAATATGCTGTTGTATATTAGTTTTGAAATATGATTACATTATACACATAATGTACAGTCTATCCAACAAATTGGATAAATGTAAAAGTTGTTTGGGGTTTCTGCTGGGCTGATGGACAATTTATAGTTTTCTACTGGTTAGTTACATGCCTCTTTTTCTGCTTTTTGCATCGAGAGGAACGAGGTGCTCTACAGCCCAGTATGGTGGAGATGTTGTAATGTAACGTAACGTTACGAAAAATAAAAAAGAATTATAAGAAGACATTTCTGCTCATAAAATTAAAAAAAATATATGTAGGCTCATAAAATAAAAAATTATGAAAAGTAATGCCTAAAAAATAAAAAAAAATAAAAACTTAAACCGGAATCTATCAAGCAAGAGAGGGATTGAATTTCATGAGTTTAAGATTAAAAAAAATTACAACTCAAGAAATTGGATCATTCTCTGTGCTTGATAGACCTGAGTTTAAGATGTATCTATGTTGGTGATATAGTAGTGATAAGAGCTGCTTTAACACTCTCACTGTGTATTTACACTCACTTTCCTTCCCATTGACCTACTTATTGTAGTAATTCATTGGACACTAATAGAATGATCTCATCTTCTCTTTTCTAACACTCCCACTGTGTATTTACATTGGCTGTAGTTTCGAGTCCCATTGACCTACTGATTGTGGTCATTCACTTGAGATTATTGAAATTATCTGATCTGATATTCATATTATCTATCTAATTAATTGCAAAATACTCTCGATTGTTGTCTCTTTTCTAACACTCCCACCGTGTATTTACATTCGCTGTAGTTTCGAGTCCCATTGACCTACTGATTGTGGTCATTCACTTGAGATTATTGAAACTATCTGATCTGATATTTATATTATCTATCTAATTAATTGCAAAATACTCTCGATTGTTGTCTGTTTTGTAGTTGTAAGAGGTTTTTTGTTTGTCGTATCATCCAGTAAAGGTGCTTTAGCTGCTACCTTAACTGTATTAATTGAAAATTTCAATTCTAGGAAGTAAACAAATAGATATGTAAATATATAAAAAGTTGTTATATATATAAATATATAGGCTTTATGATATAAATTAAATAAAATAAAATAGAGATTAAACAACAAAAATAATAAATGAATATTAGGAAATTGAAAGACCCCTTTGTTAGTTTTGTACCTAGGAATTTGTTCCCTAAGTGACTTTTTGCCTAAGTCACTTAGAAAGGGGAAAAAGGTGACCCTCACATTAAAAGCTACTTAATGAGACTTTATAAAGTTAAAGTCACTTTTTGATAAACTTAAGTGGGTGAGTAAATTTATTTAAGTGATTTAAATAAATGTGATTTTTACTCTCATTGAATCTTAGCCATTGGATTGGATCTTTCTCCACCGTTGGATTAGATTCCCACTTAGGGTTTAGACGAAAAGGGTTGAGGGAGGCAAAACACTTTAATTTTTATTTTTGGAGAAGGAGAGACTGAGCTGAGAGAGGAGGTCGAGCTAGGGCATTGGCACGATTCCCAAGAAGAGAGACTGCACAGAAATCGAGACAGAGGTACAGACTGCATTTAATGCTGCACAGATTTCGAGGTGTACGGACTGCATTTAATGATGCACAATTTTCAAGGTGTACGGATTCCGTACAGTACGGATTTTGGCACAGTTTTCTAGGCAGATTTTTGGCACAGAAATCGAGGTAAACTCTACACAGTTTTTGAGATAAAACAGGGCACAGAAATCGAGGCCGTACAGTTGTACGGACTGCTGTTATTTTTCTGCACAGTTTTCAAGGCTTTGCTGGGCACGTTTTTTCAAGATTTTGAGATGAAATCTTGGGTGGAGATGAGTTAAATTTTCACTGTATTTCTGTTTTGCTGAAGATAATAAAATCTCTCTCTCTCTAACTGGTTTTCCCCGTGGGTGTTTTTCCAGGGCTTGATTTTGGCCAAAAAATCTCTGAGTCTATCATTTTATGGTGTGATTGTTAAATGTGTTTTTCAGCCTGTTAGTGTATTTCACTGTGTGTTTAATTGTTCAGTAAAATTTCATAAGTAACCTACAGCCAATGCAAAACCGACTGTATGTGAAAACCACGAAATGTTGACATAAACCAGCAAATAGTAAAACGCAGAATTTCTTCACCCTTTCATATTTCGAGTCTTTCTTTGTAAATTATCATTTACTTCAATCATCTTTTTGTTAGAAAGTGGCAACAAGGAGGTTCTTTTAGCATTGCATGTGTCCTTGCATGCTAGGAAGACATTAAACTGGAAGCCAAATGTATTTATTAATGTGATTTTCCTAAGTTTGGACTTAGGAAAATACATTAATAATTCTAATTTGATTTTTACTTAATGGAATCACTTTTATAAAGTGAAAAGTGAATTAAACTTAAGTGATGGATAATGTAATCTTGGCCATTGATCTCAGCGGAGGATCACATCCATTGATCCATAGTGAGGGTTATGGTTTTTGCTTAGCCATTGAGTTAAAAGGAGATTTGGTGGAGAGGACACGTACACAGGTGAGATATAGACAAAGAGAAGTCAGACAGAGGAATTTGTTGAGAAAATGGAGGACCACTCACCCGACAAAGTCATCGAGCTTCTTCAATCATCTTTTTGTTAGAAAGTGGCAACAAGGAAGTTCTTTTACATTGCATGTGTCTTTGCATGCTAGGAAGACATTAAACTGGAAGCCAAATGTATTTATTAATGTGATTTTCCTAAGTTTGGACTTGGGAAAATACATTAATAATTCTAATTTGAGTTTTACTTAATGGAATCACTTTAAAGTGAGAAGTGAAATAAACTTAAGTGATGGATAATGTAATCTTGACCATTGATCTCAGCGGAGGATCACATCCATTGATCCATAGTGATGGTTATGGTTTTTGCTTAGCCATTGAGTTAAAAGGAGATTTGGTGGAGAGGACACGTACATAGGTGAGATATAGACAAAGAGAAGTCAGATAGAGGAATTTGTTGAGAAGATGGAGGAGCACTCACCCGACAAATTCACCGAGCTTCCAGGATGAGAAGAGACTGTAGAAGATCACGCAAAGGGTAGTCGTACCATTCGGCAGGGGGCAACCGTACAACCATACGAAATCCGTATGTTACCAACTAAGTTGCACTAGGTTGGATTTCTAAACGAGCCGCCAAAGATGAACAATCACTTGTTCAAATTTCAAGTTGAGAAGTCCTTTCAGTTGCAGGCCCTCCTAGGCCCCTTTTTCTTAATTTTGTAACATGTTCATACCCCATGGGGAATTGTAATAAAATGAGTTAGCATGATGACTTTATGTAAAAGGTTTGGTTACCTAGGACTTGGTCATTAATGCATTATTCTAGGGTGTTTTTCCTTGTTAATTATTTATTGTTTTTAAGCATAAATAATTTTCGAGTTTTTCACCCAAACTTCCAAAGCTGGAATGATTGCCATAGTAATTAAGCAATAGAAGGTTGTTAAAACCTATGTGTCAATGTATATTACCATGCTAATCATTATTTTGAGTCATTTTGAACATATCCTAAGTTCCCCATAGGTTTTTTTTTAATTTTTGAAATATATATATATTTTTCGTTTTTACAGGCTTATTTTTAATAAGTTAATTGTAAAAATATAAAAAGTCATAAAAGTGTGGCTAGGAGGTTGTTTTTGCCATGGGGGTGCTCATTTTCTAACTCAGAGCACCCACTTAACTCCTAGACCCACTTTCCTAAGTTTTCAAGTAATTATTTAACCCCAAAATTAATAATTACTCGAAAAACCCAAAAAATGAAATATTTAAAAGATTTGGCAATTAAAAAAAAAAAGATAATTGCCAAAAGTGAATTTTATGACTTGGCAAGTACCCGGGCAAAGGGACAATTCAGATGTTGCCAATTCAGAGAGATTTTTGAGTTTGATGTTTCCTCATGAAGAGGGAGGTGCTTTTCTCCATGTGGGGCGCAAATCCCAAGAAAGGGTGGAAGCTTGGGTGATGTGGCCAAGCTTAGGTGATGTAGCTTTCAAGGGTTTTGGAAGCTGCTATTCCCCTTGCCCTCAGCCAACCCATTCCAACCCTAATCTAATCCACAACCAACTCATGGAGAGCTAGTGCATCCTTGAGGAGATGTGTCTCCCTTCTCTTGTCGGTTTTTCTATATAAGCAAGCTCTCATTCGTCATTTTGGACAGAAGATTTTGGCAAGGAACTTATGCTCCTGTACTTTGTAATATTTTTCTATCATTTTGAATAAAAGGCTTTGGAGGTAAAGAACTTTGTAGCGATTCTATGTGTGGATGAATATTGTCTTGAGCTTTTGAAGTAATCGGTGGTGTTCATTTTCTTGCATCTTTTTGGTTACGCTTGGTCTTTGAAGGGGAGCTGTCTCTTGGTAGGGTAAGGTTTAAAAGCTTGTTTGCTTGAAGATCTTACTGTTTATTTGTTTAAGATATCTTGGAAGTACATTTTTATTTTGTTTAATAATTTTGTTTTTCTGAGTTTCTGTGGCAGGTGGCACCAAATTTCTTAACCATTTTTTGTGCAAGTATTTTGTATTAGTTGTAGGTTACGTAGATTGAAGAAGAGGTTGAGTTTGCTTACATCTTCCTTCTCTTTAACAATTGTAGAAAGACATAGTCCCTCTTTGTTCCATTGTGAAGAACTCCATCGTCTATATTTCGGCATCAAGCTTTTTCATATCTTCTCTCATTCTACCAAATTATTCATTTTTTGTTACCGATTATTTTGATAATTGATATTTGGTTTAGTATATTAAAATAGATCAATAACTAAATCTTATTTCATTTATCATTAAAGTTAGATCTGATTTGAATGTTAAAACTCGTAAATCTAGCTTTAAACAAGTACTTTTCAATACTTCATTTTTTTATCTTTTAAAAGTTACTTGAGTTATATGTTAAATTTTTATTGCTTAAATAAAGAATTTGACATATTTGATTGATGTTTATTTGCTGTTTTGCAGCAGAAGCTGATTGAAGAGAGAGGCACTCTAGCCAAATTTTGAAGAACTAAGCCATTCGAAGATCCCTCTTTTAACAACTCTTTCTTTGGCCATTTTTCTAAGGCCCTAATATTGTAAAACTTGTGTTTCCTATTGTACAGAAGAACACAAATATTTCTGATTATAAATCATTGTAAAAAAGAGAAGCAAGTGGAAAACCAAGTGTCCACACCCCATCCCCCTAGGGGTGATTTGCATTATTTTTTATTTTTTTAATTTTTAATTTTTTTTCTTTCAGTTTTTTCTTTTTTTTGTAATTTTTTTCAATTTATTAAGTAAGATTTTCCAAATCCGGTTGTGTTCTCAGTAACGAGAGTATTAACACTGTGATTTAAAAACTCATATTCAGTTCTAAAAATCTTAAAATTTACAAGGCTTCATTCTTCGTATGCCCTTGTGACCACTGCAGGCCTTTGGCTGGATTGGTGGGATAATTAGAAAGGGATTGAAGTGACTAGTAATTAGTTGAATACTTCAATTTAATCCTACAAGTGAAAATCCTGCACTCCATTCGATCTTATCAAGTTGTGGAAAAATTCTTCAAGTGAAGCGGGAACCACTAGAAAGTGACCGTGGGGCATTGTTAGGCTACACCCTCGTTTGGTGTAGTGTTGAAGACAACCCCACGACTCCATTTAGCCCACATGTCACTGTGAGAGCCACTCCTTGGTAAATCTGGACATATTCCTTGTACTCCCTGGGTATATCTGGAATACTATTTCCCTTGTAATAATAAGATCATTACCACATTCTCAATAAAATTGACCAAGAATTTACCCACTCCCTAGCTACTCATTTAATAAATTTTAAAACTGACCAACCAAGACAATTATCACCCCCCTTACAAGAACTCCCTTAACATTGGTCTATCTGGCATTTCCATTTATGTTTGATGCTTAAGTTAATCAATCTGTTATTTGGAATGATATTTTAAATGCTAGTTATTTAAATTATTTGCAGTTTATCTCAGTTTCGGTTTCTATTGTTATCGTCTCCTAGACTAGTTGTTCTATTTTTATAGATTAAACACTTTAGCTTATTTTACTAGGGACCGCCCCCCTTGGCTCCGCTAGGAAAGAGCCTAGACAGAGGAGATATTTTAAATGCTAGTTATTTAAATTATTTGCAGTTTATCTCAGTTTCGGTTTCTATTGTTATCGTCTCCTAGACTAGTTGTTCTATTTTTATAGATTAAACACTTTAGCTTATTTTACTAGGGACCGCCCCCCTTGGCTCCGCTAGGAAAGAGCCTAGACAGAGGAGTCAAGATCAAGTGACAACGCTTGACTCTTGCTTGTCCCCAAGGTCGCACCCAGTGGCTTGAAGATTTCTGCCACGTGACCCGAGGTGAGAATTAGGCGGAAACGCCATGTAAGCTGACGCCAACATCGTACGGATCCTGTAATATCCCAAATCCTGATATTTTCTATTTCTATGCAATTTTACTGAAATAGTCGGGCATGCAAAATTTCCCTATTTTATAGTTGAAATTAGCGTTAGGGTTTGCAGGATAGAATGAACACTTACCACTGATAAGCCGACTGAATGTGCTCCAGAGAGAATATGCATGCAAGATGAGCCGAGCTGGTGAAGAAATAACCTTGTTTATGCTGCAATACCCCCGGATGGCTGAATCAAACAAGTGTGACGTTTTTGCTGAAGGGATGGTCAGTTTCAGCTGGAAATAAGTCGGAAGGAAGGTATGCCAGTGCCGGAGCATGCAAGGGTTTTGACCTCCCAGATGCCCTAGTGAATTGATCTCCCAGTCTGCTGCTCACGGTCGACAACCCTGTAAACTGCTGCTAGTTGCCTTGGATGGACAATAATCACCCAATGCAGTAGAGTGATCCTATCAATGAGGATGCAGGCCGCATGCGGAAGAAATATAGTGATCCAGTGTCTTGGTGAATGACTAGGGTTTTCCCAGCTAAATGCCCCCAGCTGTATGGATGAATCTGCAATAACCTTCGGACTTATACTGGAATACTGAATAATGATGAATGCAATAGATAGGGTGACAAACCTGGATGGTTTATCCTGAAGGAGACTAGGGCAGATGTTTCACTGCCGAAATCTCGTTAGCTGAAGATGTTGTCTCCAATCCCAACTGCTGTGGTCGCACGTTGTACTGCTTCTCAAGAGCTCCAAAATAATAATAATCCAAAAGTGAAGTCGCCATTCACTTTATCTTTCTTTTATAACTTTCAACTGCGAAAACCCTAACTTTGACCTAATTAGGTCACTTTAACTTCTAATTTGCAGTTGACTTGCATGCATGTCCACGGAGACTTAAATGGGTGCATGCATCATTAAATAATGCTCAGATGTTATGCATGTCGGTGGCCTTTGGCTCCGGTGGCCCTCTTTGACCTAATGGTGATATCATATTGATGCCCTAGATTTTCTGTAGATGGCATCAATCTTCAGTTGATTCCCTAACTGTCAGTAACCGCTTGAACCCACATGAATCACAGGTACTCCCCTAAGTGTAGCCATTTAATCCAGGTTCGCTGCTACCCTGTTACGTAGTTCCTTAGATATCCTTCAATCCACTTGTTGACAATTTCAGTTTGTCCATCGCTCTGGGGATGATAACTCGTGCTGGTAGCCAGTTCGGTCCCCACTAATCTGAATAGTTCCTGCTAGAAGGCACCTGTGAATCTACTATCCCGATCACTGACAATGGTCTTAGGTAACCCGTGTAACTTGAAGACCTCCCTTAAGAATAACTCAGCTATTTGAGCTGCAGAGTAATCAGATGATATAGAAAAGAAATGTGCGAACTTGGTCAGTCTATCAACTACGACATATAAACAATCCCGTCCTTGGACCTTGGGCAATCTTGTAATAAAGTCCATGGAGACACTTAGGACCTTTATGAGCTAGTCGGTTAGTCACTTTTTGAGCCAGTCGGTTAGTCAATCGACTCTCACTTGCCTAGTTGATTGTCCTGTTAGTGAGTTGACCAACCCAAATAAAGCATAGTTGAGTCATTGGATTACATAAAAAAATGTGTTTAATCACAAATTTCAACACTTTTCTAGAGATGCAATCAACGTATTCTTAAGTATGTATGTCTCGTGGCCTTTTTGATATATATATATATATATATATATATATATTTTTATTTTTATTTAATTTTTTAAATGTGGTTCACAACCCCAGGGGGATGCTACATGCATGAGAAGGATTCACGGGGGGCCCACTCGAAGGGGCTTCACCCCTCACTTGGATTACAGAGCTAATCCGATGGGGACATCAAGTGATGCCCTTATATAACAATGTATTGCCACCTGGGGATTTGACCCTGAAAGCTTCTGCTCACAACTTACAACACTCAACCACTTGTGCTAGCCCATCGGGCTATATATATATATATATATCTATATATCTATATCGATATCGATATCTATCTATCTATCTATATATATGTTTGCTACTGTTTTCTTGTTGTATTGTATCCAACATTTTTAAAAATTTGTGAGATCATTTTCCCTCCCCATATCCGTATCTATTGCCGTATTCGTTTCAGTGCAACTTGCGTAAAAGGCCACCTTTATGCTTGTGAAATTACCATCCAGGTAATGCCACCTTTATGCTTGTGAAATTACCATCCATGTAATGCCACCTTTATAGAGAATAATTTACCACCCCTTTTTTGTATAGGCCAGGTTTTATAACTAGACTAGGTAAATTTGTTTTATTTACCAGTCCTAGCAAATATTTTTTTTACTAAACCTGATTAAACTTTGAAACAATTGCCACAATTGTTTTGAATATATCATAGATATAAATATGGAGCTTATAACTACCATCTTTGTGGAAATACAATAGAAAATTGATGATAAAATCGAGAAATCTAATAGATAGAATATTTTGAAAGTGGAAATAAAAAATAAAATTGATGATCAAATCGAGAAATCTATGAATAAAATAGATAGAATATTTGAGAAGTATAGAGAGAATCTGAAAATGAAATAAATAGAATACTTGAGAAGTACAAAGATAAGGTACACATTGAAACGAAACCTACTTTTAAAGAAGAATCAAAGTTTGTTCCTCATGTGAATGAAATACACCCTCACACAGGTAAAGTTGGTGATCATGATATTGTGATTGGCGATGAAGTCAACCAATTACCACCCTTGAAGGATTCTTGCAAAATAGTGATTGTAAAAGAACCAACCATGAATTCTATAGCAACAAGAATCGATGTTGACGATCAAGAATCTAGTGAAAAGAAAGAAGTCTGCTAGTGATCAAAGTCTACCACAAATCTCAAGAGATTCCTAATTTTACCCAATATGGTGAAAGGCTTGCTATTGTTGAGCAAGGAAATCCATTTGTTTTCCTTTGCTTGAAAAATCTGTGCAACAACATATTGTGCATGTAGGGTCCATTAGGATGAATATATCTTCAGGCAACAACTAAATAACCAACATGAGTGGAAGGTGAGGATATGTTACAGTAAAGAAAATGTCATTGCCATCTCCTGCAAAACCATCAGAGAAATAAACAGTAAGCTAAAAAACCGAACACGCTAGTTTTGGGCTACGTGTCCCGTGTCCGCGTGTCGGACACAGACATGCTGACAGAGAGTGTCCCACGCCTCTCTGCAGTGTGTCTCGTGTTCGGACACTCGTGTCCCTTGACTGTCACTACGTGTCCCAAAAACAGTACACTTAAACTAAAAAAAAGATGGCAGGGCCCTCTTTAAAAATGAAATTTCACTTGTATTTTGTCATTTGCAAATGTTGGGAGAGGTCAAAG
>LPNX010422270.1:1057401-1143014 GCA_001517045.1 Pseudotsuga menziesii | reverse complement strand
TATATATATATATATATATATATATATATATATATATATATGTCCTTTGTGTCCTGATTCTCGGGGTCACCTTGTCCGTGTCGGACACTCGAATCCCTGTGTCCTTCGTGTCCCTGTGTCAGGTGACTTAGACAGTAAGAATGTTGCAACATCTGACATCTACAATGATGCAGAAATAATGCATCAATTGTCAACTACTTGGCATCGACATGTTTTATGTTGTCTATGATAATCCCGAGGATGATTTCTTTCATGAAGTGATGGATTTGTGCCTAGGTGGAGATCTCTACTTTGCTCTTGAAAAAATTGGCACACCTTCACTAAGTACCAAGCTATGAGCATCTTTATACAAGTTGTACGAAGGATTTAGTCTTGTCATTAGGAGGGTGTTATGCACTATCATATTCAAGATTTTGAACATCACAAGAGAGTGAGTACAATGGCAAGAAAATTATTTGCCTCAATTCATAGTATAAAAAATAAAATAACATGTCTATACCATCAAAGATTACATCAGTGGTTTTAACAGAGACTAGGACAAATTAATAATAATGCTTAAAGGAAGAAGTGTTTTAAAGGTGGTGGAAATATTATATATAAATATATTGGCTAGATGCTAAGTAACTAGACACGTCCTTTTTGGGATGCATGTCTCGTGGGGTTGTGTCGGACGCTAACACGACCCCAGTTTGTGTTGGACATGATTTTTTTGTTTCCCGATTTTCATACCAGGAAAAATTGTGTTCGACACGAACTAAAGTCGTGTCCCACGACTGGCAAAACATGTCCTGAAAATTAGACACAGTTTCCAGGAAAAGAAAGCCCACGAACACTTTAAAAACCGATTTTCCTAATTCATTTTTACATTTGCAAGTGAAGGGAGAGCTAAGAGTGTGTTTTTTTTGCAGGTGAAAGGAGATTTGAGGCGTTTGCGAGGGTTTTCAAGTGCTTTTGAGGGAGGAATTTGTTGAGAGGATTCAAGCTCAACATCAAGCAAGAAGAACGATGTCTATATCAGCTAGGGCAGTGGCTAAAGGGCAAAGGAAAGGGAAAAATGCCCCATCTAGTGCCTCTCCTCCTCTTCCTCCTCCATGCATATCCTCTTCTACTGCTGCTAGTGTTCCAACTGCTTCTAGTGGAGTTCATGGTCAATTTAACCATGTTTTAGCAAGATAACAAGCCCAAGAGAGTAAATACCCTTTGTGGAAGTATGTGACAAGGAAAGAAGGGTCTGGAGCAAAGCTTGGCGGGGGAGGCAGTGTGTGTTGGAGTTGCATTTTCTGCAAGAATGAGTTCAAGAGCACATATTACCGAGTTAAGGGACATTTGTTGGCCTTTCCTTGTGGGATTTCTTCATGCAAAGTAGGGAGTAACATCCAAAGGAGGGAGATGGAAAAAGAGGATCATGCTAGCCAAGGGAAGGTGGCAACAATAAGCATAACACAACATGATGCGAACCCTCTTTCATTCTTGAGGAAACCCTCTAGCACTAGGCCTCCACTTATCCGATATGGGAGTGAGGTTGATACTTATCCAACAAGAAAGACAAAGAGACAAACTACAAGTGGTCCAATGGACATGATTTTTCAACAAGAGGCACGAGAAGAGCTGGACCTTACCATTGCATTCTTTTTCTACCTCAACTTCATTTCATTCAATGTTGCACGGTAACCATTTTTCATCGAGATGTGTTGAAGTCTAATTGAAGGAGCTCCAACTAGTTATGTGCCTCATGGTTCAGAGAAGCTTAGAAGTGCATTCTTGGTTAAGGAAAAGAAGGAGGTGGATAAAATTCTAGAGCCAGTTAGATTAGAATGGCCCTCAGTCGGTGTCAGCCTTGTTTCTGATGGATGGATGGATATAACACACCATCCACTCATCAATTTCATGGCGTCTTCCCCAAATGGATCGGTGTTCTTGAAAATAGTGGATGCTCTTAAGAAATATAAGGATGCACAACATATGGGTGAGTTGTTGATCAAAGTCATTGAAGACGTAAGAGTTGAGGCTCAAGTACAAATCATCATGGACAATGCACCTGTTTGCAAGGTTGTTGGCATGATTGTGGAAGCTAAATATCCACAGGTATTTAGATTTCCATAGATTTTCATTTGATTTATTAGTTGTAGTATTGTAGAGTCTAGGCTCATTTATACTTTTTTTATTGATCTTACATGTATTTTGGGCACCTTGCATCGTGCATTCTTTGAATTTAGCATTGAAAACTATTGCTTTAGATGTGACATAGATTGGCAAACTTATTGAGGCAAAGAAATGAGTGGCTCCATGATCTTAATGGTAAGATCCACCCTCTCCCACCAAACATCATCCAATATTGTGTCCTTCACCCTTTTTGAGGCACTTTGATTCGTTTTTCTCCAGAAAGACCAATACTCTGAAATCACCATGGACCCAAGAGCGGTTTTGACCTCCCTCAACCTCTTGAGCATGATGAATGAGGAAGCAAACCGAGTATCTGCAATCTTCAACAATGAAAGATGTGTGTACTCTTTGTAGATGGTGAGGGAATTTGTATGGTTTTGTACAAAGATACGGATATGGCGTGCATCCTCAATAATGTTGCCAATCCATGTCACATCTGAAGAAATGGATTTGAGTGCTAAGTTCAAGGAATGGGCAATGCAAGGTGTCCAAAAAACCTGTAAGAGCAAAAAAGACAAGTATAAATGACTCTACAACACTAACAAGTTAACAACTCAAATCATTAACAATGAAAGGTGTCATAAATGAAGATACTTATGGATATTTAGTTTTCACAATCATGCCAGCAGCCTTGCAAACAGGTACATTGTCCGTGATGATTTGTACACAAGAATCAACACCTACTTCTTCAATGGTTTTGATGAATAACTCACCCATAAAATGTGCATCCTTGTATTTCCCAAGAGCATCCATCGCTTTTAAGAACACCGGTCCATGTTGGGAAGATACCATGAAATTGATGAGTGGATGGCATGCTGGATCTGTCCATCAATCGAAAACAATACTCACGCCAGATGAGAGCCATGTTGCTCTAATTGGATCAAGAATTTTGTCCACCTCCTTCTTTGCCTAAACTAACAATGTGGTTCTAAGCTTCTCCGAACCAGGAGGCACATAACCAGATGGAGCTCGTTCACTGAGACTTCGACACATCTCAAAAACTGATGGTTACCATGCAAGATATAATGAGATGAAGTTGAGATAGAAAAAGAATGCAGTGGTGAGGTATACCTCTTCTCGTGCCTCTTGTTGGAAAATCTTGTCCATTGGACCACTTGAAGATGGCCCCTTTTTTGCTAGATGTGTATCACCTTTGCTAGGTGGAAATGGAGGCCGAATTGTAGAGGGTTTCCTTAAGATTAGAAGAGGATCCTCATCCTTTTTCTTGCTTGTTGCTGCTACATTCCCTAAGCCTTCTTAATCCTCCTTTCCCATTTCTTTCCTTTGGATAACACTCACACCTTTACATGAAGAAATCCCACAATTAGGAAGGCCCAACAAATGGCTCTTAACTCGGTTGTATGTGCTCTTGAAGTCATTCTTGCAAAATTGCAAGTCCAAGACACATTGGCTCCCTCACCTAGCTTTGCCCCAGGCCCTTTTTTCCTAGTCACATACCTCCAGAAAGGGTATTTCTTCTCTTGGGATTGTTGTCTTGCTAAAACAGGGTTCAATGGAGCACGAGCTCCACTAGCAACAGATGGAGCACTAGCAAGAGGAGTAGAAGAGCTTGTGTTTGGATGAATAGGAGGGGAGGCAATAGATGGGGCATTTCTCCCTTTCCTTTGCCCTTTAGCTCCTCCCCTAGCTGAATGAGACATTATTTTTCTTGCTTGATGGTTGAGCTTGCAATCCACCCAACCAAATCCACCTTCACTTGCAAAAAATCCCTTCCAAAGCCTTCGAATCCTCTTCACTTGCAAAAAATACCCTCTTAGAGCTCTCCCACAATTTGCAAATGAAAATAAAAAGTGAGAAAAATTGGTTTTATAATGGGCTCGATCGTCATTTTCTGGTCTTGTTTTCGGGACATGATTGGACAGTGCCTGGACACACGTGTCTGAACACGGGACACGATTGACAGTCGTGTCGGACACGATCTATCAAAGTGTCCGTGTTCGACACACAGACACTGGCCCTAAAAGGACGTGTCTGGTTTCTTAGCATAATAGTGTTCATAAACTATAACCATAGACCATATACCATAGTGATTTAAAAATCAGAAATGGCAACAAGTTCAAAATTTGGTCTCATAACAGAAATAGAAAACCAACATAGACAAAATCTCCATGTACTCGAGTCCCATGCCTAACCATGAGTACGCCTACAATAAGCCATCGAGAAGTTAGTGTCAACATCAACATACTAAAGCAACTATGAAGCAGGTGTATTTGGAGTTTCCATTTGAGGTGGCAGGCTAGAGAGATCTTGAGTCTCTTAGAACCTCCTCCTCCAGAACCCACTCAAATCGTGAGGGAACTCCTCCTCCAGAACCCACTCATACTTATCAATATCATCCAATATAATTGGATCTAAGTCCTTTGGTTGCATTTGTTTTTTGAGCATTCAAATGTTGTAGTAGATGGAAACCATCTTCTTCAGACTCGAACCTATCATGCTCCAACTTGTTATGCTATTTGATGCAGATATGCTTAAATACCGATCAATTGCGCTTACAACCTGAAGCTCTACAAGGTTGACTGATAGTTTTGATGACGAATTCTTCTAATTGTGGTGCCTCATCCACAATATATCCTCCAATGGGCTATAAAAATTAAAAACAACATCAAACTTACAAGCTAAGTTTTAACAATTTAGTTTTTACAAATTCAATCTTACATGGCATTTTGTTGTCTTTGAGACGTTGGGTTGAGCTAAATCCAAACATGCCAGATGCTTCTTTGTATATATCACGTTGCAAGTTGATTTGTCATGATTTTCTGGATTCGGGAACATCTTTTCAATGCATATCATGACATCTCACATCACCACCTGATCTCTTTAAATGGTAGAGTTTGGATGATAGAATAAGCTTCGATTGAGATATGCTCCCTCTGCATGCAATGGTGAATTTAATTAAGTGTCGCGCCTGAAATCAATAATTTGCCATATATGGAGATATTTTGATGAATCCTCCTTATAGAATGTCTTGATGGCCTATTTGGTGCTATCGATGCCCTCATAGATATATCCCATTATAGGTTTCTCTCGATCCATGATCCTCAAGACTTTTACAAGTGGCTTAGTGAAGTTGACAATCTCAGTGACTTTCTCCCACAAACCTTCTCCTAAGAGAGACAACTTCACAACAACTGCATCTGGCTTTTTGCTATCTTTCCAGAATATCCATTCCTGGCTAGAACACATCTGTGTCAAAGCTTGATACTCGTTCAAAAGACTTTGGAGGGAAAGAAAGGTTTATTTTAGATCTGCAGTTTTTGTGTTTGGATCAATACCTCCATGAAGGTCATTCGCTCTTAATTGCGCCATTAATCCATTTAAGGATTAAATCCTAACCTATGGAAGAGATTTAATTAAAACCTAATCCAATTACCTTTTGATAATAAACCTTTTTTGGAGTAAATTTTGGTTCAAATACTAACCCTATCTAAGCAACTTCGATTTCATTGTCAAATTACAAGTCTTCGCTTATCTATCTTGCTGCTGTACCTTTTTATTTCATATCTGATTTACAGCAGTTTAGTGTTGGTTACACTTGTAGGAAGTTATATTTACCTTGTGTAATATAATGGATTCTTCTTGTGCTCTTGCATGTTCACTACATGGTAAATGGACAGGCTTACAAATCGGCACTTGTTCTTTTAAATATTCACTTCCTCATTTTCCCTAGCATAACTGATTTAATTTGCACCGCTAGTTTAATCATGCAATTTGGTGTTGAAACTCACTAGATCTATCCTTTACTCCTATTTGATCCACTAGTTTTGAGGTGTTGTTTATTATTTCAATAAGCTGGAAATTAACATACGTTTAGCGATTTTAATCACTCTGTGGCTTCTCTGTTCAACAACCCTATTTTGTCGGGGAGTGTATGGTCACCAAAGAATTGCCTTTGGATACCCTCTTGCTTAAAAAAAATAAAAAAACTCATTAGAGTTGAGTTCTCCTTCATTATCTGGCCAAATGTTCTCTTTTTATAGGAAATACTTCTTATCTTCACATAAATATATTTACATGAGGGGAAAGCAAAAAAGAGTGAGGTTATGTACAATGCTATTTACATCCTCTTCCTTAATGAATCTCTTCGGCTGTGTAAGCAATCATTTCAGCAGGTGAGATCAAATAATGGACTAGAATCTAGTCCTATGGAAGGTACATTTGTTTGGAGGCAGTGACCATGTCGACTGCTTATAGATTACTCTTGTTGAGTATCGTCAACACTTAGCTAATATTCAAGTTCTTATTGGCCAGTTGAAGGATTCATCCTGAGCAATGGAGTTGACAATATTATTTTTCTTTAGTGAAATAAATAAGGTTCTTTCTTCTCTAAGATTTGGTTTGGCTAACTTGTAGACTGTGTTGCATGGGTACCCATACTGGGTACTTCGAAATTAGCATATGTTTAGCCATCTTAATCACTGTGTGGTTTCTCTGTTCAACAACCCTATTTTGCCGGGGAGTGTATGGTCACCAAAGAATTGCCTTTGGATACCTTCTTACTTAAAAAAATAAAAAAAACTCATTAGAGTTGAGTTCACCTTCATTATTTGGCCAAATGTTCTTCTTTTATAGGAAATACTTCTTATTTTCACCGAAATATATTTACATCAGGGGGAAGCAAAAAAGGGTGAGGTTATGTACAATGCTGTTTACATCCTCTTCCTTGATGAATCTCTTCAGCTGTGTACGCAATCACTTCATCAGGTGAGATTAAATAATGGACCATAATCTAGTCTTATGGAAAGGTAAATTTGTTTGGAGGCAATTACCATGTTGCCTGCTTATAGATTACCCTTGTTGAGTTTCATCAACACTTAGCTAATATTCAAGTTCTTATTGGTCAGCTGAAGGATTCATCCAGAGCAATGGTTGACAATATTAATTTTCCTTAGTGAAATAAATAAGGTTCTTTCTTCTCTAAGATTTGGTTTGGCTATCTTCTAGACTCTGTTGCATGGGTATCCGTACTCAACACTTGAAAGGTATTTTCCCATCCGTACCAGGCTGTACCCAAACTAGACCTCACTTACTCCGGATGCCTTTCATGAAATTCGGGTACTTGCATGCATTTTGGTATGCCGTTCTCCGTGTTAGGGTACGGCGGGGGTGTGACCATCAATCAAGTTTGGTAATACTTTGATATTTACTTGTAGAAGATTATTATTTAAATTTTAAATNGCTGATGACATTGATGTCGAGGAAGCTAATGACATGGCTTGAGGAAGCCAAATCAGCTATCTTGTTCATTGTTTACTGTTTTGAACTTTGTTTTTCATGTCTGGAAATGCCATTAGGCAAATTTTGAATGTAGTATGACAATGAAGTTTGAACTCATGGAATCATGTACATATAATATTTTGTATTATTAATTATATAACTTCCCGTCCTCTACTTGATATCTACTATGAGTCTATGATTTATCAAACCTATTATTTTATGTTTCAAATTTTCATTGTGAATGTTCATATGAATCATTGAATTTAGAAATATGCATCTCTTGGCTCCTCCCTGCGGCCTCCCCTGCGACTTGCATTGTCCTGCGCTCGCACTCGCGCGACCTCCCTTATTGCGTGCATCCCTTCGCCACGCAGCCCGTGCTTTGCTGAGCCCTGTGACCCTAGTCCTGCGATCTTCCCCACGACCTGCACTGCCCTGCGCTCGTGCTCGCCCGTCCTTTCGCCTCACAGCCCGCGTGCTCTGTTGCGTGCATCCCTTCGCCTCATAGCCCGTACGCACACGCAGCTCCGCCGACCTTCCGCGTTCCCTTCCTGTGTGGCTCCTCTCTCCACCCACCTTCGTGCAACCACCAACTACGTGCACAACTGCTCGTTTGCATGCGGCTCCTCTGCCTTGCTACCTCCACGCATTGTCCCCTCCGTCCGTGTGAGCACTGTTTGCTCCTCGACCCTTCCCTCCTCCGCACGCTTCCCCATGACCTTCTCCTCCCACAACCCCTTTGCCTTCCTCCCCCCTGTTGTTATCTGCTCCTTGCTCACGACCCTATGCCCCCATCCCCTCAGTCGCTAGCGTTCGACAGCTTATGGAGGACCTGAAAGAAGACCAGGAGTCAGAAGTCCCCAAAACGCCCACCTGGGACTTCAACAATCGAAACCAATTTCGATACCTCAGGCAATGTCAAGGTAACCCAGAATTCTATAGCCCCATGGACATTGCATTAGAGTCTGACTTCGCGTTTTGGACATCTCAAATTAAACAAATGCTCAAGAAACTGGAATCTCTTGAAGCTGACAACGGTAGACTCCTCTTAAGGGTGGGCTCCCTTGCTGCTAGAGTCTCGGAAATTGAAGGGGACAACCTATCCCTTAGGAAACTGATACAGGAAAGCAAAGAACAAGACTCCTCCCATCCTCAGAATGAAACACTCGACGCAGAAATCTAGGACCTTAAGACCAAACAAGAAGAAATCAAATCTTGACAGGCCTCCCTTAAACAGGAGACGGAGACACATATCAACTCATGGGCAGAAGTGGTTCGGGGGAAAAACAAAAACCCCTTCACAGCTGTCGAGGAGGTTGTACAAGCAAAAATTGTCGAAGAACGGATCAGGCACACAAGGGAACTGAACTTGAAAGTTAGAGGTCTTCCTCAGCCTCTTTCTTTCGTCGACCCTATGGAGGTAGGAACTAGGTTCCTAAGGGATACCCTCAACCTTCCAGACTTAAACCTTGGACAGATCTTGGGTGGGCCTCGACTCCACCCTCTTTATTAGATTCCACAGTGCAATAGACAGGCTCTGTGCCCTTAGAGCTAAACGCAAACTGTTCTCACTCAGGCAGGCTATTCCTTGATGAGGACCTCACTCGAGTGCAGGTGGTAGAACTCAAACAGTTCGGGGAACAGGTCGTAGTAGCAAGAAAAATAGGAAAATGGGTAGTAATTAGGAACCTTCAAGCTGTTATTCCAGATTCCTTCCCCCTTGGATGGACACCTCGAACAGAAAGCTCTAAATGACGGGGTCAACCGGAGAGACGGCAGGGTACAAGTATAACTGTCTGCTGTTGAAATGGAAATGGGCCTTTCTGGTCATCTCTAGGTCTCTTATATGACGCACTTGCATCGACGGATATCCTCCTCGTGACCGGGACCCATGTGAGCCCTGTATGACCTCTCCCGAACATCACAGGTTACCAATGGTTCTCAGTATGCAGACAAGAAACAAAGAGCTCTGGTGGAGTCAAGGGTTTAAGAGGAGTTGCTTGCCTAGTCAGAGACTCTTTCAAGAGGAGGGTCTCCTTGATGGCCTCTGATGAGTACACTACATTCCTGTGGATCTGGTTCAGAACCAAGATCTCCCACTTGAGACACATCTACTTCACAGTTTGTTACTTTTTGCTCGCGTCCTCATCATTTGCCATCCACAACGAAACTGATGGGGACCCTTTCACGGATCTATACGTCGGCATCACCCAGTACTCTGTTGATGGAGAAGTTATACTTATGGGGGATTTTGACGCCCGTACGAAAGACCTCCAGGTTTCTTTCCATGACAGATCCGAAGATGTGTTTTGCACCACAAGACTAGATCTTGCAGCAGTAGGTCTGCACCGAATTTCAGAAGATGCCTTGGGCCCCACTACAGCTTACGACAAACATCTCCTGCATTTGGGGGAATGCCATGAGCTTCTTATTCTGAATGGCCTCCCTTGTTTACTGAACTCTCATTTCTTCACATGCCGACGACATGGAGGCGGGGCTAGTGTGGTGCACTACGCTCTAGCCAACCTTAGCCTACTCCCCTTCATCTGAGACCTTTCCATCCTCCGCATCCCCCTAGCTGACCACGCACTTCTCTCACTTTCCCTCCAAGTCGATTCTCTCCTTTCTAGTCCACTCCCCCCCAACAAGCACCCCTCCCCCCAGACCACCTTTCGTTTTAATGAGGGCGACCTTGACATCTTCCTTTCAGGTCTCCGCCAGATCCTTCTGCCCAAAGTTCATTTCTCCCCACTCGTCTCAGCCACGGCCAAGTACCATTGCCTCTCATTCGCAATCTGGAAAGAAGCTCTCAACTGCTTCCCCCACTCCATTCATACCTCCTCGGATACCACTAAAACTACCTCCTGCCCCATGAACAAGTGGTACAACGAGGACTATAAATCACTTCATCGAGAACTTCGTCATGCCTTCCTCCACTCCTGTCCTACTTACTCGAACATACGAAAATCTTACCGTCGTCTCCTTCGCTGTAAGAAACGACACTTTATCTCGCAGAGAAGATGGGAACTCACAACCCTCCTCGTCCACTCCCCGAAATAGTTATGGCGCACCATTCTTTTTCGACGCTCATCTTGACCCTGCCTCTATGTTTTCTCACACCTCCAAGCTCTATGATATTCTCGGCCAGGCTGATATTCATGTGGTTTCCCCTCCCTCCTCCTGCAGCCTTTTCACCAAGAACGATGTCATAGGAGCCATCCGAGTGATGAGCAACAACAAATTAACAGATGAGGAAGGCTACCAAGCAGAGTTCTTCAAGCAAGGTCTTCGGGTTCTGGTTAATTACTTGGCTGATCTCTTTAATCACGTAGTGCGTGAAGGATTTCCATCGGTCTGGCCTCATCATATCATCCACTCCATTCACAAGTCTGGAGCCACTTCTGAACCTAACAACTACAAAATGATCATGGTAGGCCACACGTTCTCAAAACTCTATGCTACAGTTCTTCATATGAAGCTTTCCAGGGACTTTGAACAGAGAAATCTTAGAGCTCTGGGTCAGGCAGGGTTCAGACCTGCACATCAGACTATCGATCACAGCTTTACTCGTTGAGCTGTGATTGAGGAGGCACGTCACCACTCCTCGAAAGTCTATTGTTGCTTTGTAGACTTCCGGAAGGCATTCGACTTAGTTTTGAGAGAGGACTTATTGCAGCGATTCAGAAACATTGGCGTCTCGTCGATCCTTTTGACAACCATTATGCGCCTATACGAGTCCGTTCGGGGCCGCCTTGACATAGCAAGAGGGTTATTCGAGTTCATCTGCAACACCATTGGGGTGAAGCAAGGTTGCCTGCTTTCCCCCACTCTGTTTGGAATCTACATTGACGAGTTGGAATCCTTCCTCCAGGAGCACACACAGGAAACAGATGGATGCCTCCTTCACCAGGTCTTGATCTCTATCCTGCTTTTTGCTGATGACATTGTACTCCTTTCTTCCTCTCCAGAAGGTTTGCAAAGATAGTTGGACACTCTAGCCCTGTTCCGTGAGCTTCGGAAACTGACGGTGAATCTGGGCAAAACAAAGGTTATGATCTTTAACGGAACAAAGAAAACCTCTGACTTTCGTTTCCTATTCAAAGGGGAGGAAGTTGAGATCACTAGTACCTACACTTATTTAGGAGTGTAGTTTTTTGGGCCTCTCTTCAGTCTTCGTCCAACCCTCCAGCCTCTAATCAATAGGTACGGGTCTCTAGCCCTCCTTGAGAGACAGTGCTTCCGTCACCACTTCCAGGATATCTCATCCAAAATGGACCTACTAAATACTTTGATCCGCCTCACCGTTTTATATGGATCAGAAATTTGGGGGCCTTCATTACTAGAGTCAGATTGGGCATTGGTTGAAAGAGTTCAGATCCTCCTTCTCCGACGTATCATCAGGTGCAAGCAGACAGTGCCACAACACATCATTCTTGCTGAATTTGGAGCCTAGCCCTTTCGTCTCGAGACAGTTTTCAGATTGGTTTGCTTCATACATCGAATCCGAGGGCTAGCTGACTCTTCAAAAGCCCGGGATAGGTACCCGTATCTGGCTTATTGCTTCGCTCAAACAATTGCTAGTACTACCCACCCAGGCAGGTCGAAGTGTTGGTTCACAGGGGTCTCGAGCCTTCTTGCTTGAGTGGGGATCCAGTTGGATCGTCTTCCCTCGTTTTGGTACTCTCTAGATGCCTTGAGTCATCTCCTACCTATTCGACAAGAGTTGAATAAGATCATCAGAGAAGATATTTACAAGCAGTTCATTCAGGTCACTTGAATCAATCCTTCGGGAGGATTGCACCCTAAGATGTCCTTTTATGCTGAACATTTATTGGAGATCAGAGACGGGCTCATTGTCCGACCCAAGTATACGCTTTGTCACTGGATGCATGCCCTTCGGATCCCTCTCGGACAACTCAGAGTAGGATGACATAGACTCTGGGTAGAGATAGACCACCAGATCGATAGATCAGATAGGATCTGCCAGCTGTGCCACCTACAGGATGTGGAAACCGAGTCACATTTTATCTTCAGGTGTCCTGTCTACTATGAGATCAGAGGATGCTTCTACTGTTTGTTCAGAGGACCCCAAACTCTAGCCGCTTTCTTCAGATACACCGATCAGATATGTCTAGTGCTTTATATTCAAGAGGCTCTCAGGTTTCGAGCCCAGATCCTCCAGCCTCCCACTAGACCAAGACACCACACAGCTGATTACTGCGTTCTTTGACATGCTACCGGCATCCAGGGGCGCCAAGAGATCAACTGACCCTGATATCGACCCTACCCCTAGATCAGTAAAGGTTTGGGGCTCTCGATCCACGAGATCTCAGCGGCAGCTTTGCACCAGGCCTCCCTCCAGGAGATGCCCAGAACCATCCAGATCCCGCCGACAACATACTAGAGGGCGACCTGCGCCTAGCCGCCCCGATTCAGGAGAGAACAAACACTTTTACAGTTCTCTCAGTTTTCTTCGTTCAACCTCGAATGTTAGGAGTACGAGACCTTCCTCGGTCTTTTCGGCTCTTGGATCTTGTCCACCTGAGCTCCTTCGGCCCCGGGCATGACTACTTGTTTGGTATCGGAGCAGGAACCCTCCCATGCTTCAGCTTAGATTGACTTGATTATCTTTACTTCTGTTTACATCATTGTTTATATTGTATTTTCTTTCTCTTAAAGGGAGATCGTTTGATCGTCCCACATGCATAACCTATCATTGTAACCGACAGTCTCGTTGACCTACTTTGTGGTCATTAATAAAATTATCCTATCTTATCTTATCTTATCTACAGTACCCTCGACGTACCCAAGTACCTAGATTCAAAAGGTAGCGTCCCTATCCCCACCCCCGTACAAGTACCCGCCCTTATACCAACGATTCCTGTTAACTTAGCTTCTAGATTGAAACTTCATCAACTTTATGTAGTGTGTTGTTTGAAACTGATATTTGGCAACGAATTGAAGCTACTTGAAACCTATATCTGGCAACAAATCGAAACTACTTGAAACCGAAATCCAATTGTATCAGGAGGAAAATCAAAGAGTGGATACCCAAACTCCATTTGGTTTCAGATGCCTTGATACAATACAAATCGAAACTACTTGAAACTGAAATGCAATTGTATCAGGAAGAAAAACAAAGAGTGGATACCCAAACTCAATTTGGTTTTGGATGCTTTGATACCAATATGATGTGGATTGAAATGACTCAAGAGGAAAGTTCTACACCAAAGTGTGAAATAAAATGTTTGACTGATTTTTATTAGGAAAACAAAGCTTATACAGCTTTTGGATTCACACTAAAATGCTATTTTTATAATCCACATATCTCAACAAGCTATCTATTAGTTGGAGATAAAATTCCAACAAATTACAATAATAGAAATGGTTAGAGATGAAATCTCAACTAACCAGCACAATTGGAAACCAAGTGGCACTGCAATAAGATTTTGCCCTGTACTAATGTCACATGACAAATAATGAAAACATACTAATCGATGAAAACATGCCAATTTGTAATAAGAATCCCTAATGGAAAGAGAACTTGAATTTCTTAAAGCAACAATGCTTTTGAAGTGATGGGCCTTCCTTGTATAGCGACAATTTTGTGCAACACTACACTAGCATTCACAACTAGGAGCTACATGTGTGAAAGTTTCGTTGGGTCATGATATCCGCGTCTACTTATATGGCATAAAGAATGTGGTGGAAATAAAATTGTTTGTGAACAATCTCTTCAATCTCACTATTTTTGAACATTGAAATATAGGTGATGTTTTATACATTTAGCTTGACCTGGTTATCAACTAGTTTGACCTATTTTCTTGACTGTAGTTATATTACTTTTACATCAATTACTGTTTCTAGTTGAGAAGTATGAGCCCTAATACATTATATATGATTGCAAGATTTCCTACCAGTAAGGGAAAATATTTATCAAACTTATTGCTTTGAAGGCTTAAGAAGTCTTAAGAGTTGGGTACAACCCTAAATTGCATGTCCTTTGTGCTTGTCAAGTTCATAATCGTTTGTCTAATTCTCCATAGGTAGATCTAATCCCCTTGTTATTTTGAGCTCCATAATCACTATGTGAGAACATAGTTGTGTATCTATTCAAAAACAAATTGCCTCATTTGCATTAGATAGCTATCAAATGTTTCTAGGTGCTCAACCTGCATTCTATGCATTATAGGGTTGGGAAATGACATGCAGAAATAAATAAACATTATACATACGAATGCAATAATATGGATTTTGATTGTTTTATCTTAAAAAATACAGTACTTCTTATTTGTAGTATGGTAGTGTTTTAATTGATAAATCAACGACTCCTGTGATTTTATGAAAGACATAAATTATGCTATTGGTAGATATTGGGAGACATCTGAAGACATTTAAATAGTAATTAGAAAGGCAATTTACCTTTTAATAATAAAGGCAGAAGTGATATAATATGCTTTTTGTTGAGCTTTGATGGTTTTGGACTTGAAAATCGAATTTTGAAATTTAGAATTTAATAGCTACACAAAATTCTTTTGAGAATTGATGTTTTTTTGTCGACTTCCTATCATAGGTCAATGCTTCTGAGTGTCGTAGTGGGGCATTGGTGAAGCAAAAGTTTGGAGAAGCGATGGAATCGCATGGCTTGAATAAACGGTTTGGCAAAGTTTTTAATTATGTTTGAGATATTGAAGAGTCAGTGTTGGTCTTGCTTTTGATGATTAATCTATTTTAAAAGTTATAGGTAGAATTACTTACTGTCTATTTACACTTTTTGTTAATGATGTTGACTTGTTACATGATAGCTAATGCTTATAACAATGCAAGAATATAGAAATACTCTTTTTGTTAATGATGTTGACTTGTTACATGATAGCTAATGCTTATAACAATGCAGGGATGTAGAAATCCATTTGTATTTCTATACGATGTATGTAGTTCCACTAAGAATGTGTTGGTTTCTTTTTTTTCCTGTTCATTGTTACAATGCAAGTAATATGAAATCATTCATTTTTTCTAAGATGTATGCTTCTTAACTTGTAAAATGCAATTACTTTTGCATTTACAACTTAAGCATATGCAGGTAAAAGGAAATCATTATTTTGTTTGAAGATGTATGCTCTTTTTTACCCCCATTTTGACTTAGGTGTTCACATATGGTTTTTGTCACACATTCAATAGGAGTTACAGGCTGATGGAGCTGTGGATGACCTAGGTTCCTTAATGCTAGATTTTTACTTGATGTTGTGATGATGTTCTAGTATTGATGATGCCCTGGCATATGGATGTTCATGATACCTTAGGGCTAGTATCTAGGTGATGTGTCTTTTCATGATGTTTGGTCGTGGATGTGCTCTGGTATGTATGATGCTGCACTAGTATATGCCATGGATCATCTTCTTATAGAGTGACCTATCATTTGTGGTTTCATTTAGAATCCTCATGGTATGGATGGTCTTTTATGATAGAACGCTTCACTTGATTTCATGATGAGACATGATTCGAGGGATTTCCCATATGAGCATTCTAGATCAAGTGGCGCACTTCATGCTTGTTGATGTTTATTTGATGATTTTCCTTGGATTGCTCTTGTATATTTGACTTGGTATAGATTCTTCATGGCATGGATTATCATTATTCATGGAGTGGCTGGTGATATGGTGACTCCGTGTGGCTTTCCCACTAGGTTAATGCATTGCCCTTTAATTTCAGTTTGACAAATGAAAATATTCTACCCCGTAACTATGTTGTGGATACTAAAGTAGACCTTTAATTGCTGCAACTAATCATTCAACCTTAAAGCATTGATCTAGCATATTGTCTTGGTATGACTTGATATCGAGTTTCACTTTCATATGAAATAACAAGTGGGAAGGAATATTGGTATTGGAACTTGGATGCTATTTTTGAAGCTCTTTCCTCGTCTCTTTTTTTGGGTGGCCTTTATCTCTCGATTTCCCCTTTGATCTTATTTTTGAGTTAGAGGCTTCAAAATCATTGAAAGGTCCAATCTTGCTCTCCAGAGGTGCCATGAGGGTTGACATATTGCCTGCGATATCAATGACTTGTATTTTCATCTTTGTAAATCATTGCTCGAAATCGCTCATTGCTACTTCACCAGACTCGTCCATTGTAGGTAGGGTTTGAAGACTTGTTTTTTTTTTCACCAACTTTTGCGTCTTATAATTAGTCGCAAAACCCAAATGAAAACTGCTCTGATACCAATATGATCCGTAAATAGCGTGGATATTCCACCGGAATAGTTCGTCATAGTGAATTAACATAAAAATAACATAATTGAAAGAAAAATAACCAGAGTAAAGAAATTAACATTCCACACAATCAACACAGGATTTACCTTAGGAAAACCCACTATGGGAAAATCCAACCATAAATGATATATGTTGTGCTCTATTATATAGAATGAAAGTAAAAAAGAAAAGTTACTCTCTATGGAGTTGCTTATGACTCTGCGGCTAGAATGGATAGCATTTGTATTCCTGTGCCTGTTTTTCGTGTCACCAAGAATCGAGAATCTTTCGAATTGTGATGCCCCCAAGCTCTACAACCACATTCATTGCTATCCTTGTTAATAGCAAGAAATAAACCAAAACCATGAACACTGGAAAACGTGGAAGGGTTGTCTTGTATTCTTATTTGGAGAGACCTGTCTATTGGTCATCGATTGAAATCATACGAGTCTCATTCTCTTATTATTCATCATTTTATCATAAGTCGTCGTAGTTCTAATTATAGGAAAGAGGGAGGAATTAGGACCAAGGAATCAATGTGACTTTTAAGGAGATGAGTCATTCACTTTCGTTTAATTAAGTGTATAATTTTTTAAGCCACCACATTAACACAAAGCTAAAGGTTGGAAGCTCTAAAGTTTTAAATCTAAATTAGAGGAGTACATTTTTTTTTTAATAAAATAGATATACGTAAAGGTCACATTTTCAAAAGTGATCCTAATGAAGGCGTGAAAAGTATTTTTTCATACCACGACCAAATTAAGAAGATTTCTTTTAAGTTTAAGTGAAGTGAAAATAATATATATGGTGTCATTTATATATATTAGAAAATATTGTCAAGGTTAAAGGATCTATTTAGAATTATTAAATGCATTTGTACTAATTCAAGTGAATGAAGAAATAATATCAATGTATTCATTGACAAAAATAAAATGGATTATAATAGGAAAGAAGATTCCCTCATACTTATCCAGGATATGTGGATGCTCCCTTATAATTTTAAGGGGTTATTGAAGAAAAGGATACTAACATTGCTATTTGTTTGGATGACTACAAAAATTATTTGTAGGTGTTGATATTGCCAATCAATTATTAATTCTAAAGTGAAATATCTTCAAAATAAAACACTTCAGGCGAATAAGAATACGAAGTTATGGACATACAACTAACAATTTTGGATTATAAATTAATATCAAAATTTGATGTTATGCCTATGTTTGGTAACAATGTTGGCTTAATTTTTCATTCAATGGAGATAGAATTACTTGGTACATTTATTTTGAACGTGGAGAAGAGTTTTTGGCATTCTCATATAAAAAGAAGAAAATAACGTTGCAGGACATTACAATGATTCCATGCTCAGAGGTGTTCTCATCAGAAGACTTGAAGGATGTATCAGAAATGATCCTTCAAGATAATCAAACGTCAGTACAAAAATTGCAGGATCGATAAAAGAAATGTGATAAGATCATCATTGAGAAAGGTGAAGGGATTTCTCGCTTAAGAAATCATAAACATAAACTACATGCAAAAGTCATGATGTCCAAGGAGAAGAAGCATTGTCTTCAAAAGTTAGAACAAGAGAACAAAGATCTTGTGAATACATTCAACAAGAAGTTATCATAGAAAGATCAAGAAGCTTTTAGCTTGAGGAACCTTAACCAAAGGTTGCTCGAGTAGATAAAAAAATTAAAAGAGGTGCAATAGGAAACAAAGACCTTAAGGACAAAGTTCAAAAGCTAGAGGAAAATGACGAACTTTCATGCTTAAGGATTCATAATCAGAGTTTACTTACCCAAATCAAGACGTTAAACAATGACCTAGCTTGCCACAATTGAAACATTTGCGGTTGGATTTATCCTTCTTGATCTTTGGATTTTGGACTGATTAATGTGTCTCTTGCCCTTGTTCCACTTTCCTTTCTTCTTTCCAATTATTGTTGGAAGAACTAGTAGAGGCAAGTTCCCTTGATTTCTCTTGGATACATTTGGACCAAAACTAATAAAAAGTAGGTAATACTGGAATTTGTGCAACTTCAGAAGTTATTCTTATTGTACTTGTATTGTAATTCCTTGTACCTCCTACGAGAGATTATACTGATGTAATTACTCATGTAAACCCTAAAAAGAATCATTGTAAACCCTGGGGAAATATTACTCAAGAAAAGAATAAATTAAAAATGATTTTTGTATTTCCCCAGGGTAGGCCGGCCCTAGTAAAAAGTCACTTGGAAAATCAATACAAATTGGAGACGCCCCTCATTTGTAATTCACTCACATGAAGTTTGCTCTAGCAGGAAAGGTGTGCTATTGAAGTTGGAAGGAGTGTTTTCACGGGTTGTATCTGAGAGAGATCTTCTCTCTCTCTCTCTCTCTCTCTCTTCTCTTTGCTCTCAAAAGCTATTATCTCTGTACGAAGGTTTGGTGAGTTTTTCTTGATTAGGTTTTCCAAGATAAAATTCTTGTGTTCTTTGTTTCTGTGCTTTGTCTTTCTTCTAGAGACCTTATTGTTTATTTGCAATTAAGTTATACTGCTATAGTCTTGTAAAAACTAACATGGTATCAGAGCAGTTCTAGAAGAGGCCATTGCCAAAAGCTAGGGTTTGACCTTTCAAGGCTTTCCCTCATCTCTTCAGCAGAAAAAGGGTTGTGGAAACTTCACTCCAGAGGAGGCACATCTTTTGGTGAAGGAAAATCCAAATTCTGAGAAGTTTCAGTTTTGACCTAATTTCACTAGTGTTCCATAGGGACGTGCCTCCCAGGGTCGGGGGCTCGCCCCCTACGCTTCCCACGCCTTGGGGGCTGGGGGGCTCCATGGAAAACGTTTCCCAACGCGCCCCTTTCTGCGAAACTTGGGGAAACACAGGTTTAGGAGTTTCTCGGATTGGGGGGCTCTCACACGCCCCCTCCTAAAAATGGGGGGCTCCCACAGGCACCCACCCCCCTCGATTTTTAAATTTTTTTTACTTAAAAAAATATGGTTCATCTTAAATTTTAGGCTTTTACACTAAATGGTCATTCTAAATGGTGATGGGATGAGGAATTGATATGTTTATATGTTGGGGTTCATATTTTTATTACTTTTTTTTTTTTTTTTTATAATTTTAGAGACTGACCCCCTATGTTAGGGACCTCGACACCCCCTGCCTCCTCGTTCCCCAAAATACCCCAAAATTTTGGGGTGTCTCTACACGTCCCCAATGTGCGTTTCCCTGCTCCCACGTTCCCGCGTCCCGGAAGCTTAGTGGAACACTGAATTTAGTTGCTGCAAAAATTAGGGTTTCAAGTTTTGTGTTGATCAGGCCACTGTCTTGGCTCGACACCACCTTTCCTCAACTCGCCTTGATAGGGCACATCTATCTGTGAGGTTATTTTCCTTCAATTCAAAAGTTCATTTTTCACCTAACTCTCGCTAGGGTTTCTGGTTCAGATCTGTAGACAAGATGATTGGAATGAAGGTTGAAGATGTCTTGATGGGGCTACAAACTTCATATCCTGGAAACCTAGAATTCTTTTCATCTTGGAAGAAAATGATCTCTTGAAGTTTGTCAATGAGAAGGTTCTAGAACCAGAAGCAGAAGAAGACAAATCCCAGTGGAGGAAGGGTGATGCCAAAGCAAGAAGGATTCTGGTGGACTCAGTCAAAGATCACTTGGTTCCATAAGTCTCAGAAAAGAAGATAGCTAGGAAGATGTTCAAGACTTTGAAGAAGCTATTTGAAAACAATAGCATCAATGTGACCCTCACATTGAGTAACCAACTGTCAAATATGAAGATGATCAATTCCGAATCGATTGCCTCATATTTCATGAGGATCACCAAACTTCAGGACAAGCTAAGGACCAATGGAGATAACATTGATGATAATGAGCTTGTCATGGCCACTCTAAATGGTCTTCCACCATCTTGGGAGTCCTTCATCCAAACCATAAGTGGTCGAACCAACCTGCACAAATTTGACAAGTTATGGGCAGATTGCACTAAGGAGGAGTCAAGGATTGCAACAAGGCATAGACTTCAGGGTCCTCAAGTTGAGGAAAATCAATCCTTCATTCCTCATGCCAAGAAAGGAAAGGGAAAATGAAGGAAGTTTCACAAACATAAGCACCAAGCTAGGAGATCAAGTTCTTCTCCAGATCAGAGGGAAAAAAAGAAGGATTTATCACACATACAATGCTCTAAGTGCAAGAAATATGGTCACTCATGAAGCCTAAATCGCTGATGTTGATGAATACACTCATAAGAAGTCGAGGAATGATGATCGTTCAAACAATCTTCATGGAATGTTGTGCAGCATGGCAGGCTATGTACATGATTATTTAAATACCTTGCCATGCTGCACAACATTCGATGAACCCATTTAGGATGACACCTCCCGTCTAACATACTTAGAGTAGTACACATTCTTGATGGTATGCTATAATGGAGACCGTAGGCATCCAAATAATGGCCATATATGTGTTGTGTCGAAGCATTGACTAAAAGATACCTACATTCTTGGATAAATTATTGTTGATACATTGATTATGAAATGTTGCTAACCATCCGATGAGATTTAGCTTGTAGGGAATGACATGATCCACAAAGACAAGTGATCCCATTGATATATAGATGGATCGGAAGCAGAAAGCTTGTAGAAGCATGACTCTCAGACTGAGAATGATCTGATGTAGAGATTTGGTGATTATAAGTAGAAGGTTTCTACGGATGTCGGTCAATCTGCTACTTCATCAATTATGGAGAGCAATTCCTTTACAGTCAAGGTCATAACAAAAGGATTCTGTAGGACAAAATTTACTCAACCGATTTCTTAGTGACAGAGGGAGTTATCCCCCAAGGATTAGGATTTTGGCCTATTGCATATGATAGGGTGAAGCCTGATGAAGTCTTCTTATGTCAATGAAGAACACAATGGAGATCTTGAGCAGGTCGAGCATGACGACTGTGATTACAATGATGGCATTGCTGTTTAGATTCAAATAAGGCAATTAAAGGATCCTTAATGAACCTGGTCGTCATTAGGATGGATACTTACATCGTATTTGTGAACTTCTCAGAAAAGGTGCAGGATGATCGGATGCAGAGGGAGTAGGACGCTCCAACACAGAGGGAGGTTGAAGAAAAGAATGATCCGGTAGATCCCATTGATCTAGTTGAGCCAGTTGATGCTCCCACAAATATGGCAGTAAGCCAAAAAAGGCTTAGATGGGCACAACAAACATTGAAGAATGCTAAGGGGCACGAAGCCCCACACGAAACCCATCGAAAAAGCAAAAGACCTCATAAGTTCTCAAGTTATGTAGCATAGATGAGTCACATCATTGACTCAGAGCCTACCACATATGAAGAAGCATGCAAACACCAAGTTTGGAGGATGCCATGACGAAGTCCCAGTCCATTATGAAGAATGACGTATGGGAGGTTGTAACGAGACCCGAGGGGAAGTCAGTAGTGACCTCCAAATGGCTTTTCAAGATTAAACACGGAGCATATGGTAGCATGGAAAAACACAAGGCTAGATTTGTTGCCAGGGGATTCTCTCAGAAAGAGGGAATTGACTATGATGAAACATTTGCTTTTGTGGCTCATTATACTTCCATCAAAACCATCATTGCTATTGCTTCAATTATGGGATGGAAGCTGCATTAGATGGATGTAAAAACCACCTTTCTCAATGGTATTATCGAGGAGGAAGTTTACATTAAACAACCAGAAGGGTTCATTGGCCATGGTAAAGATTCTCATGTATGTAAACTGAAAAAGGAATTATATGGATTCAAGCAAGCACCTTGTGCTTGGTATGGATGGATACCTGGTAAACTTGGGATTCACCAAGAGTGATGTAGATCCCAATCTTTACTACAAGATTGTGGATGATGAGCCAATGATTTTGGTCCTGTATGTGGATGACTTGTTTCTTACAAGAAATGAGAAACTAATTGGATAGTGTAAGAAGAAGCTTGCCTTTGAGTTTGAAATGAAGGACCTCAAATTGATGCATTACTTCTTGGGATTAGAAGTATGGAAGAGGCAGAAGGAAATTTTCCCAAGTAAAGGAAAATACACTATCGATATTTTCAAGAGATTTGGGATGTTGGACTGCAAGTCCATGGTTAATTTGATGGATGCAAATTTCAAGAAGCTGAAGGAATCTGCCTCAAATTTTGATATGATTGATCCCACCATGTATCACCAGTTGATTGGCTCTCTGATGTATCTTACAAACATTGGACCAAATATATGTTTTGCGGTAAATACTCTCAACTAGTTTATGAGTGACCTGAGGCACATTCATTGCGTTTTTGCAAAACATGTTCTCAGATACTTACGTGGCACTGTGGGATATGGTCTAAGATATGCTTCAAGCATAGTTTTAAAAATCATTCCAACCGGAATCGGAACCGGCCGGTTCACCGGTTCGGAACCAAACCGGGTCAAACCGGTTGGTTAACCGGATCGGGGACCCGTTAGATACCGAACCGGCCGGTTTGGTACCAAACTGGTCCGGTTCGGTATCTAACCGGTCCAATCGGTCGGTTTCGAACCTGACCGGTCCGGTTTGGAAAAATGCCCTTTTTTTCATTTTTAAGTTTTAACTTTGTAAATGTTTATTTTATTTTTAAAATTTTAAAAATTTAACTGACCTATTCCCTACCCTAAGTCCTGGCCCTGAACACAAGACACTAAGTGCATTATTGATGAATGCTAAAGCTGGTCTTGATAGCCTTATTGTGAATGACATCCCAGCTACACCAATAAAATTTTCAGATGCTAGCAATACCTACAGACGGAATCACAACAATTTTGTAATTGCTGAACTGGAAAATAAGCTGACCATGACAAACATTATATAACAAATTTAATCAATAGGGAAAAATACTACACAGAATGCTACCAGATGAACATAATCATGTGTACAATATGTTCCCACTTCCTATTAAATAGAAAATTAGAGCAAAAGACACAATATGAAGTAGGAAGGTTATAAACCAGGTTAGGGATAGTTGACTGATCAAAAGAATAATAGGTCAATTCACTTCGATTAAGAAGTTTGGGACTAGTTAACTAAATCTTTTTTGAGCATTTCCAAGAAAATGACCTACCTTTGAGACAACTGGTTGTGCCCCATTGAAACATCATACCAGAATTATATAGGTATGAACTTAAAGTTGTCAAGCAATTTTAGCAAATTTAAAATAACTGGATTGCTGGATTCCAATCAACATGGGAAACCATGTGACTCCATGTATAAGAGCATGCTGCACACTGAGTGAATTGGCTCGAGTTCGGTGACCATGAGATTCAACAAATATTCGACAGTACATGGAGTAGATTTTGGTTAATTTGTCTTCAATGCCTTGGAATCATGGATTATAATCTTGAAAATGTTGTTTTCCTTTAAAATTTAAATATTTGATGTATTTTTTAGCAAACCGATTTATTAAATTCAAATCGGCCGATTTATGACCGATTCATTACCGATTCCGATTCCGATTCCGAGTTGACCCTTGACCGATTCCGAGTCCGATTCCGATTTTTAAAACTATGGCTTCAAGATGTGATATGACATCGCAAGGGTTTTTTGACTCAGATTGGGCCGGGTGTGTTGCAGACAGGAAGAGTACTTTTAAATGTTGCTTCAGTTTGGGTTGTGCAGTGATTTCTTGGTGTAGCAGGAAGCAGAGCTCAGTAGCACTTAGCACTGTGGAGGTTGAGTATATGGCTTCCAGTATAGCAACCGGAGAAGCAGTATTGCTCCGAAAACCCCTTGCTCGATTATTTGGTCCTATTCCAGCACCAACTATGATTCACTGTGACAACCAGAGTTGTATACAGATGTCAGTGAATCCTGTTTTTCATGACAAGACGAAGCATATAGAGATTCGATATCACTACATTCGTGATATGGTGTTAAAAGGTGTGGTCGAGTTACAATATGTTTCGACATATGACCAGACTGCATATGTTGTTGCCAATCCTCTTCTCAGGATAAAGTTTGAACACTTTTGGAGAAGACTTGGAGTAGAAGAAAATGCATCTCTCGTGGAAAGGGAAAGTTGAGACATACATCTATACTGCTTTCATACTGGTGCCACTACTCATTTTGAATCTCAGCCTGGCATGGGAGAAATCCCATCAGCATTGTGAGACAAGCAGGTAGTAGATGGTTGCATGCACTCGTGACCACTATACATTCTGATTCTCAATCTGGTGTTTTGGAGTATTCCCACCAACTCTTGAGATGAAGTGGTAGTAGATGGTCGTGTATACTGGTGACCTCTAATTGTCCTGGTTCTTAAACCTGGTGTTTTGGAGAACTCCCACTGACCTTGGTCATCAACTTGGTATAGGAGAATTCTCGCTAACACTTGAGATAAATTGGCAGTCGATGGCCGTGTGAAGCATGTCCTGGTTCTCAGTTAGAGACGAACTTGACTTGTAGTGGATGAGATGATTACCGTACTCTCAACGGACGGAGACAGTGTTGACAACCTTCAGTGTGTATAGAGATGATCGAGACAGATGAGATGTACAGAAGAGACCCAGATGTTCGTGATGCTGGTGATGACCATATCTGAAGAACGCCTTGTTGAGGGGGACTGTTGGAATTTGTGCTACTTCAGAAGTTATTCTTATTGTACTTGTATTGTATTTCCTTGTACCTCTTACGAGAGATTATACTGATGTAATTACTCATGTAAACCCTAGAAAGAATCAATGTAAACCTTGGGGAAATATTACTCAAGAAAAGAATAAATTTTTTATTTTTATTTTATTTCCCCAAGGTAGGTCGGCCCCAGTAAAAAGTCATTTGGAAATTAGCATACATAGGAGGCACCCCTTCGCATTTGTAATTCACTCACAACAAGTCCGCTTTAGCAGAAAAGGTGCACTATTGCAGTCAGAAGTAGTGTTTTTTGGGGTTGTATCTTAGAGAGATCTTAAAGTCTCTCTCTTTCTTCTTCTCTTTGTTCTCAGAAGCTATCCTCTCTATATGAATGTTTGTTGGGTATTTCGTGATTGGGTTTCTCAGGATAAATTATTGTGTACTTTGTTTATGTGCTTTTTCTTTCTTCTAGAGATCCTATTGGTTATTTGCTATTAAGTTATATTGCTCTAATCTTGTAAAAACTAACAGGGAACTGACCACTAGCACATATCCCTTCACAAATAGCTTCCATTCTGAAGGAAGTCCTGTTGGTGCCTTTCACGCACCTGGGGGGTTAGGTTGTTGTGGCAGAAATCTTCAAGCCACTAAGTGCGTCCTTGGGGGCAAGTCTCGAGTCAAGTACTGTCACTTGATCCTGACTCCTCCGTTTAGGAGAACTCCTAACGAAGCCCAGGGTGTAGACGCTAATTAGTTGTTAAGGTTGACTAAGCGTTTCGTGGTGGTTTATGGATGAGTACGTTGTTTAGGAGTTTTTAAAACTAAAGACTGAAACAAGATTATTGCAAAAGCTAATTTAAACACAATAGTATATAAATTATACAATAACAGATGAGTAAATGAAGTTATAGTAATAAAATGTACAATACAAGTAAAAGACTAGTGCTGAAATGGAGTCACAAGATTTTAATGCTGTTGTAATATTGGAAACATGTTGCAAATGTTCTTGGTCAATTTTAGATAGTAAATGAGATGAGTGGATTAAACGAGGGGGAAGGGGACTCTAGATATACCTGATGGTACGAGGAGTATGTCCAAAACCCTTATCCAATGTGGTTCCATGAGAAGAATATGTGGGCTGGATCGAAGTCTTTGAGACGTGTCCAACATTACACCAATGCAAGTGTAGCCTGATGGTATCCCAAGGTCACTATTTTGTGGTTCCCGCCTCCTTCTGTGAACTTTCCCCACTATGGATTAAATTGGGTCGTTGGATTTTTGCCTTGGGAGGTTAATTTGAAAGTGATACTAATTTAAACTGGTCACCCACGTTGCTTTTGGTGCATCCAACTGGTTGGTTGAACCATTAGGTGTAGAGCATACACAACGAAAGCCTTGTTATTGTTTAGAGATTTTTGAACAGTGTTTGCTTGTTTTATTAAATCCCCAAGAGTCTCTTTCAGGTTATAAACCCTAATCGAGAAAGCAAGGGGAGTAAATCACTGAAAAAGTAAAAACAATACAAAATAAACAAACAAAATGTTTTCTAATTAATCCTATCATGCATCTCTTTCCCCTTTCAGGTAACTTGGGAGGTCGTGGGGTTAGTACTTGTATTACTTTGAAAAAATGAATGATGTAGCAAATATAAACCTATCAAAGTATACAGATCTGCAAAAGGAAACTAAACTAAGCAAAAATATGGAAAAAACATAAAAAGTGACATCGACGCAAATCCCCCCTGGGAAGATGGGGGTGTGGGCTCTTAGGAGCCTAGTCAACACTTTTATTGCCGTATTTACAAATCCTTTGAGGTGGATACCTTTGGTCCTTATAATTTTTGATTCAAAGGCTTACAAGGTTTATTGAGTAAGACAAGATCAAGAATGATGCTTCGGGAGGTCTTTGAACAACTTAGATCCTTGATTTTAAGGAAGCACTTCTACTTGACCTGGTGATAAAAGCAGTGTTCCACGAGGATGTGTCCCGCAGGGTCGGGGACGTGTTTCCATGTTTCTTGCGTCCTGGGGACTTGGGGACTCCTGGGCGAAACTTTCCCTCCCCAACCATGCCCTTGGGTAATTTTTTTTTAATGTTTTCCCATTATTTTCACATTTTACAATTCCTACTTGGCACTACTTAGAAAATAAACTGATATATTTAGTATTTACATTGCACAATCATTAATATACATCAAATGAATTATTATTTTTGATATTTTATTTTATTTTTATAATTTTAGAGATGTCCCCACGTCCCCCCTGAATATCCCTGATTTTGGGGATGGTCTCCACGCATCCCGAATGTGCGTTTCCCTGCTCCCACATCCCCCTGTCCCAGAAACTTGGGGGAACATTGGATAAAAATGAAAAACCAGCCATTTGTAATGCACCAAATGTGCCAAATAAAACGTTAAAAGCATAAAAATTTAAGTACTGAAATGATAAACAATAAGCCTAATTACTTAATCAACCTAGATCTATTTCAGAAATATCACTTTATGCTTCTAGATCTAGATACACGCTTAAATAAATCAGCCTTTAGATATTCTTTTGAAAGAAATACTAACTCACTAAAGCATGTGAGTAACCGTAACCAAAAGGGAAAAGTTTGATTTAAATTGAAGGAGAGAGTGAGAAGGAATGTTGGAAGCTTGGGAATATTTGGGCCATGGAGTCTGCAAGTGGAAAGTAGAGGGACTATGCTCTTCATATTTTTCTTGAAAGTTGCAGGAGTCAACCTAGATCAACCATCCCTTCAATCTAGATACCTGCACCAACTTAGAAATCTTTGTACAACAAAGGTTACAAGCAAAGGTTCTGCCGGAAGTAGAAACCTGGAAAGCTTGCAATTAAACAAAATATACATGCGAGCTAAGATATCTACTACCATCAAACAATAAGAGCATGAATCAAACTAGAACAATCTCTTATCCTACCAGGAGATATCTCCCCTTGTAGGCCCACAACAAACCAAGAAATGCACGACGAAAAGAAGCCGATATTGGTTACCTCATAAACCATGCAATAATCATCCACACACAATGATGCTCGACAGAAGAGATTTGCTTTCGAACCCTTCTTTTATTCCATTAAATACTATGAGATTACAAGTATACAACTCAATGGCCTTTTGACCCTCTCTCTATCATAAACAATGAATCAAAGCCTTGCTTAAATAACCCAAAGGGAGAGGGGGGGTGCATCCATCAGTTGAGTTGAAGTCAGAGTTCATGTCGAGTTGCATGGAGTGCTTTAAGGGATATACTTGAGTTGAAGTGGAGTGGTGATTATGGAGGAGGCGCCACTCCCATGAGGTAGTCGACCTCATTCCACCAACTCGCCATCTCCCAAAACATTCAACCAACCATTCGCTTATTCTTGAAAGTTGGCGTCATCCTTCCACGTAAAACATTTGCTACTCAAACATTATCTTAAGTTGACGCTTTAATGGATTAGAAGGGGTTAGATTTCATGGCGGACCCATTTGCCATGTCACGGCATGCATTAAACAAGTCATTTTTAATTTTTCGAACTTTGACTTTTGTGCCATTTTGTTGCAGCTTTAGGAAAATAATGCTTTACGGGATGATTTAGTTGCTCGGATCATATGAAAAGTGGGTCTGGGGTGAAGTGGACCCTCTGAGTGTCAGAACGAGCATCCACATGCCAAATTCCACCTCTGGATCATACTTTTATGCCTTTTGCAATTTTTTAATTAAACCCAATAAAACATTGCCTAATTTTGCAGGAAAAAATATTTTTCTCAGAATTGAACAAAAATCTAGCGAGCCCTCGCACATGTCCATACCACTCAATTTGAATGCCTATCATGTTTATAAACATTGACAATTAGGCACTAATAACCCCCTAAGGCCTAACCACCAAGACGACTAACCCAACTTTGGAGGTGTGAGTGAAAAGACCAGCAATTATTAGTCGTTTGTTCAACAACAAATAATTAACAAGGGAAAAAGCACTTTGGGCTAGTTGGATGATGTTAAGTTTAGGAAGCAGAGTCTTTTTTGCAAAATTGACCATGCTAGCATATTTTTTACAATTTCCCCAAGGGGGTATGAACTTGTGTTACAAAAAAATTAAAAGAAATTCATAGAAAAGGCCTGTCAGACTTCTGAACTCTGATGAATGAACAAGTGTGCTTGTTCAAACTTTGTCACCTCCCTTCAAAGTCCAACTATGTGCAACTTAGTTTGTAACAAGTCCTCCCATAGATGTCAACACAAGATCTCTGTGAGGGACACTTTCATGAACAAATGCCAGCTGATCTTTGATATGAGCAATCTTTAAGAAATAAGAAGAAACTAAATCATTGTATGTGAACTTTACTCGACGAGGTTGATCTTTTAGGGCCAAGATTTTGCTAGGATTCTCATTCTCATATAGATTCTTCAAGGCATCATACATCTTCGTAGCACTGTCTTGGCTTGCAATAAGAGCTACAAGATGATCTTTCACTGAGTCCTTCAAAATCCTCATGGCTGTGCCTCAGGAATATCTCAAGATCTTTCTTGAATCTTGTTTTTTCTCGGTCTCCCTCTGGCTCTAGAATATTTATGAGTATATGGTCCTTGAGGTCATGTTCATTTAGGAGCATGCGCATCCTGCTTTTCCAAGATCGAAAGTTTGAAACTCCCTCCAATTTGTCTTCTACTCTGAGTCCAACAGCCATCTTGACTGGAGATGAGAGATCTGAAATCTGCTGTAGAAACCGTAGTAGGAGCAAGGTAAAAAATGCAACTTTGAATTTGGAAAATCTGATTCCACAGGGAGATGCGCCCTCCTCAGATGAGTTTATAAGCGTTTGTTTTTTTAAGAAATTGTGGACAAAACAACTCAAAATATGAAACCCTAATTTCTAGATCCAACAGAAATTAGGGCAAAATTGAAACTCGACCAAATTGGACTTTCCCTCCCTTCTAGGGCAAGTTTCCCAAAAATCTTTGGGGAGAAGGTGAAAAACCTAGATGCCCGAGTTTCAACAATGGTCTCTTTGAGTAGTGCTCTGATACCATGTTAGATTTTAAGATAACAATGTAATTTTCATCCCTTTCAACTTTAATTACAATATACAAGCTAGGATCACTGGAAGAATAACCATGCACATAAACACAAAGAGACAAAGATTTATCTTGGGAAACCACAAGGGAGAAAACCCAACAACGTTCTCTTACTCAAAGATATGATTTCAAGATACAATAATACATCCAGATACAAGCATCATCACATAGACAAGCTCTAATCAAACCTTAGAGCCAAATGAGAGATCTCTCCAACAATAGTGAACCCAAAAAAGTCTTCTACAACCCAAAAATTGTCTTCTTCTTGCTGGAGCGAACTTCTTTCTTGAGGTTGAGCGAACTTGATTGG
This sequence comes from Pseudotsuga menziesii, assembly GCA_001517045.1. Taxonomy (NCBI): domain Eukaryota; kingdom Viridiplantae; phylum Streptophyta; class Pinopsida; order Pinales; family Pinaceae; genus Pseudotsuga; species Pseudotsuga menziesii. The sequence goes on along the minus strand of LPNX010422270.1, from coordinate 1,112,368 downwards.
TGTGTCAAATGAGGAAGGTCGACTTATCTTCTTGAAAGAATAAAATACAATTTTCTTTATTTCCTTTTGGGGCCGACTTAGCTAGTGAAGATGCCTCATGTAGCTACAAACATCAACACAAATGCAGCGGCTACAAATGCCTATCCCTCGCCCAAGTAGATACACTTTCTCTCCCTCTTAGTCTCCTCTCACAGCGGGTCTATAGTCCAAATGCTCAATGCGAATGCCAAATGAGAAAAGGGACTTGACTTTGGTTATGATTTAGCATTTAGGTTTTAATTTTTATGTTTTATTTTTAATATTTCAATTATTAATTATTAATTTTTGTTTTATAATGAATATTTGTTTCATTTTTTTTAAAATTTATGTTAAGAAATTGAAAAAATTGTGTGGAGATTCCCATAAAGCTCACCAGAGTTTCAGAGTTTTGGGTGGGACGCCAAGAAGTCCCCCTCACATGTCTTGTCATGGAGAAGTAGTTTCATTGTCGATCGAAACGTTTCGCCATGCGTTTTGTCGAGTTTCACCCAAAGCAAGATGTCTAGAAACATTTCGCATGGAGTTTTTTCGTCCCCAGGATGCAAGAAACACTGAAACATGTCCTCGACCCTACGGGACATATCCTCATGGAACACTGGTAATAGAGTTCATTGAGAACGAGTTCTCTAAACTGGGGATGAATGCGGATCCCAGGAAATTGTAATGAATGGCTCTTCTGCCATTTTCCATAGAGGGAGTGTGATGGTATAGCTCCAATTAAGGTTAGGTTCCATAATAGGGCAGCTTGACTAAATAAGTTCATTGGTTAGGATGGTGTCAGATACTAGTATAAATACGTCCATTTATTTTTTGTACTGAATTTCATCATTTTTGTATAAGAGCTATTATTACATAATAATAGAGGGTTCCTTCACCATACAAAGGGAGAGGTTTAGACGAAAATAGACACTGCACCTGATTATATGTCCTATGAATTTATTGCAAATTTGTACTAGATTTAAGATTTTGTGAAGAAACAAACCTACAATAACTGCCACACTATCATTCTCAAACAACTTATTAGGTAAGAAAGTGACAATTTGCACTAGGTGCACCTTGTTAGTTTATCATCGTCAATACATTTTTATTAACTAATCAATATATTCATTGTTTTATTAGTATGGCTATTTGTTCTCCTTCATACTTGCAAGAAACAACTGCAACGATTGTAAGAAGTGGTATCAAAGGAAGGTTGGATCTAGTGTTTTAAAAATTGTCTAACTCGGACTCGAACTTGGTTGAGTCAGCTGATCATCCCCTCATCGTTCCGATGCTCGAGTCACCGGTTTGGTACCAAGCAATACAAATCAAGGTATGACTCGGCTGGTTCGATACCAAACCGGTGAATTTAGTGGAGTTGGTGTCATGGTATAACTCCAATTAAGGTTAGGTTCCATAATAGGGCAACTTGAGTAAATAAGTTTATTGGCTAGGATGGTGTTAAATACTAGTATAAATACCTCCATTTCTCTTTCGTACTGAATTTCATCTTTTTGTATAAGAGCTATTATTACATAATAATAGAGGGTTCCTTCAACATACAGAGGGAGAGGTTAAAGAGAACATAGACACTGCACCTGATTATATGTCCTATGGATTTATTGCATATTTGTACCATATTTCAGATTTTGTGAAGAAACAAACCTACAATAGCTACCACACTATCATTCTCAAACAACTTATTAGGTGAGAAAGTGACAATTTGCAGTAGGAGCGCCTTGTCAGTTTATCATCGTCAATATATTTTTATTAACTAATCAATATATTCATTGTTTTATTAGTATGGCTATTTGTTCTCCTTAATACTTGCAAGAAACAATTGCAACAGTTGTAAGAAGTGGTATTGGAGGAAGGATTTAACTAGTATTTTAAAAATTGTCTAACTTAGCTTGAACTTGGTTGAGTCAGTTGATCAAACCCCTCATCGTTTTGATGCTCAGGTGACCGGTTTGGTACCAAGCCATACAGATCAAGGTATGACTTAGCCGGTTGGGCACCAAACTGGTTAATTCGGTCAAGTTTGTGTGGGACTTGACAAGCAAAAATGGATGGCCAAAAAAATCATTTAAAAAAACCTTATCACTCCAAAGTCTAACCCAATGCAAGAAAGAGGGCCCCCCACCCTCACCCTCTATTTGCCACACAACATCTTCATTGAGTAGTTGCGAGCATTTGGATCAATATTTTAGACTAGTCATTGTGAGCATTTAGAGCTTTAGGAGCAACATTTCAGAGTAGTCATTGTGAGCATTTGGAGTTTCTGGAGCTTGTTGGGTAGTCTTGTTGGCTTGTTTGCATTGTAGTTGGCACCTTAGAGAGGAGGCTATAGCTCATCTTCAAGCTTGGACTAGTTGCTACCCATTTTATTGTGCCCATTGAGTTGTTTGCCACTGTTTAGGTATGTTAATAATAGTCTATCCCTTTTTTTTTCTCTCTTAAAAAATATAAAACAGACCTAAAATATGCCTTTTAGTATTTAGTAATAGTTTTAGGCTTTGTCTTAAAAAAAGTAAGATAGGGTTTGCACATTTTGCATTTGAATGTGGCAGATAAGTTGAACTTTGCATTTACCATGCCTCCAAAGGGGAAAGACTCACATGGATCCATGCTAATGTTGTTGACAATAAGATGTCCATAGGTTGAAGCAAGATTTGGCTTGTTTAAGAGGCCAAAAATCCCCTTGTGAAGTTGAACTTTGCATTTCCCATGCCTCCAAAGGGGAAAGACTCACATGGATCCATGCTAATGTTGTTGACAATAAGATGTCCATAGGTTGAAGCAAGATTTGGCTTGTTTAAGAGGCCAAAAATCCCCTTGTGCTACATCACAAGTAGTGTTGCACAGGGACACATTCTCCAAGGTTGGGGGCATGCTCCCTTTGCCTCGGGGACTTTGGGGTTCCTGGAGAAATGTTGTCCTTGTCTCCAATTTGGCGAAACTTGAGGAAATGCAAGGGGAGCTCGTCCCCCTATTTTGAAGTATGCACCATTGAACTGGGGGGTGCCTAGGCGCTCCTTCCCGAAAACGAGGGGCACCTGGACATCAGACAGAGCTCAAAAGAAGAACGAATCAGGAATACGTGGTGTGTTTGCTTGCTGGTGGTGTTCAATAGTAATGGTAATATTAATTCTTGAAGTAGAAGTGGTTTTTCCCTTATCTATCGTTGTACTTAAATTTTTGATATTACCATTAATTGTTTCGGGATGTTTGAGAGTGGTTCCAACCTAATTGGAGTTTATATGCAAAAAGTAGAATTTTAGATGCCATTTAGAATTCAACAGACTTAGCACTTTTGAAGGATTTCAGCATTGCAACGTTTCCATTGGATTCTATAATGTATGTGGTTTAAAGATCGACATTTAATCAAGCACATCAACCTCTCTATGTACCTTGATGTTGGTGGTGTTGATTGTTGAACTCCTCTATTGTGACCTTAATCCAAATACACCCTTTAGTCAAGCAAAATCACTTATTATACATCAGAATTTTTTTCTAATTCTACCTTATTTTAATGCTTGGTTTAGGAAGTTTCATCAAAATTGTAGGGTGTTGAGTAATGTCCTTCGAATATCAACTTCAAGATTCAAGGGAGAGACAAGGGCTAAAAGCCTAGAGGAGGGTTGCACATGGTGCTATTGATGAATAGGATCCCAATATAGGATTAATAATTCACTCTTGGATAATTGTATGTTGGATTTGAAAGCCTCAAATAATGTGATGCCCTCTAGAATCGTGAATAAATAGGGTCGTCATGTCACATTTCCCCATTACAACATCTATGCCATGGATTAAGTGTGCTGAATGAGTTGAATCATTGAAGAATTAGACTATATTTATAGGGAGGAACTTAAACTGTATTTATATGGAATGAATTGTTATTGTTGTGATTTATAATATTTATAATTTTTATGACCTCGACATCCCCTCGTCCCCCTCTAATTCCCTAAAATTTGGGGGTGGTCTCCACACATCTCCAATGTGCATTTCCGCACTACTGCGCTCGTGTCTCGGAAACTTGGGGGAACATTGACAAGAAGAGATTGGTGCAATTAGAGTGGAATTGCAACAACAATTTGAAGAAGAGAAAGCCAAACATGTTAAAGTAGGGAGGAATATGCATTTTGCCATGATGAGGAGATCCTATTCAATTATGAGCTTTGTTTTTGAAGACTCTTATTCCATTCCTTTCTTCAATGTTGGATGAGACTCCTCTACCCATTTTGAGGGTGAGACTTCGACAGTTCCAGTGGTAGGTGATGCAACCATTGATCCAGGCATGGTAGGCACTAGGCGATGTAGCTGTGCTTCTACTACTACTACAACTCTTGTAGAGATGTCCATAGAGAGGATTCCATAGAGTTTGAGCCAGATGTTGATGCCGAGGATCTCATTCCTAGTAGTTGTGATGAGTTTGAGGATGATCATTGATGATTGATCATGTTGATCTTGTAAGTGTTGGGTTTTTGGACTAGAGGGATTTTGAGCCTCATTGGTTATGTACTTTGTGTGAGATTTAAATTGTGCGCTTGGTGCCATTTTGATATATTGACCCTTACATGGTATATGCATTGGAAGTTTTTCTCAGTTTTTAGCCACTGGTTTATATGTGAACATTTTCACTGTTTAATGCCCAACCCAGATTTAATGAGGGCTGGAAATTGCAGAATATTTCAGACTGATAAAAACACTGCTGAAACTCACATTTAATGACATAAAATAAAAGAATAAATGCACACCATAAATTTCAGAGTAAGAGATTTTTGGCAAACTTGCCCAGGAAAAACCCACAAGGGGAAAACCTGTTTGGAGAGAGGTTATTATTTTCAGGAAAAAATTATAGCAAAACCCAGAAATCTTTTTAGACCAACTTATCACAACCGGATGAAGATTTTTTGCCTCGATTTCCGTGCCAAACAAGAAAAATCGAACTCAATTTTTTTTTGTTTTTTGCCTTGATTTCTATGCCACTGTACGAACAGATCGTATGGACCTCGAAATCCGTGCCCAATTTTTCTTTCTCGAAAATTGTGCCCAAAAATCTTCCTCGAAAATCGTGCCTAATGTATCGAAAATCGTACCATATAGACCAACAATAAATGATGATGTCCTCTCCTCGATTTTCGTGCCCTCTCTTGTTGCTGTCCTTTCTTCGAAATGCATGCCAAGAGAAAAAACTTTCTGTTGCTAGTGTTTTCTCCTCTTTCTCAAAAACAATGGCTCTGCTCTCTCTCAGCTCTCTCCTTGCCTTTTTGGTGAAAACCTTAGGGTTCTTCTAATCCAACGATTGAGATTGGATAAGATGAGTGGATGAGATTAAATGCTCATTAAATCTCATATGAAATTAATTTCATTCACCTCACTTAAATTTTTCAAAAAAGTGACTTTAATCTCTAAAGTCAAATTAAATGCTCATCTCAAGTCATTTAATGCAAGGGTCACTTTATTTCCCCTTTTTAAGTGACTAAGGCTAAAGTGACCTAGGGGAACACTTTCCTAGGTACGGAAATCAACACTCCCTCTTACCGAGGAAGGTGTTCTGCACCACTCCCAACTTGCCTCTAAAGAAAAACTTGCCCCTCCCCAAAGATTTCGTCAGAATATTTGCAGCCTGCTCATCAGTGGAAATATACTGCAAAGTCACTGCACCTCTCTGAACATAATCTTGAATGAAATGATACTTGATCTCAATATGCTTTGATCGGTCATGAAAAATTGGATTCTCAGAGAGCTGGATGCAACTATGATTGTCATAGTAAATAAACGTAGGCCTCAGCTTTTGATCAAATTAATCCACCAACAACTTGCGAAGCCACAGCGCCTCACAACTGGCTTGACTGGCTGTCGTATACTCGGCCTCTGCAGAACTCAAAGCAATAGACTTTTGCTTTCGACTGAACCACGACACTGCTGTCGAGCCCAAACTGAAACAACATTCAAAAGTGCTCTTTCGGTCTGCCACACTGCCTGCCCAATCTGAATTTGTGAAGCCAATCAACTTGATCCCATCCGACCTCGTGTAGTCCAGACCATACTCCATTGTCCCTGTAAGGTAGCACAACACATGTTTTGCGGCTATCTACTGCACTCTCCTAGGTTCAGCCATGAACTGACTGAGAGTGTTCATCACAAAACAAAAATATGGTCGAGAGTTGACCAGATACATCAACGAATCAATGAGCTGACGAGATAGTGTAGGATCCACCAACTCTCCTTGAGAAGCATGAAGCTTCTTCCAGTTGGTGACCATCGATGTAGACATCGGCCTACAATCCTCCATCTGAAATCTCTTCAGAATTTCAACTGCATACTTTCCCTATCCTAGGAAAATATGTGCAGGCTCCTGCCAAACCTCCAATCCCAGAAAATAGTGCATCAACCCAATGTCTATCATCTCGTAATTTGAAGCAAGATCTTTCTTGCAAGCTGCAATGGGTATCTCTCCTTCGGTGATAACTAAGTCATCCACATACAACAGAAGAATGACTAGATCATCTCCAACCATGATGAAATAAAGATTCGGATTTGCCTCATTCTTCTGAAATCCCATCCGTTGCAAGTAAGAGTCAATCTAGGAGCTTGCTTTAGCTCATACAAGGCTTTCTTCAACCTGCAAACATGAGACTCTCTCCCATGAATCTCAAAGCCCTGAGGCTGCTCAACATACACCTCCTCCTGTATGATTCTATTGAGAAATGCAGTCCTCACATCCATTTGATGGATCTTCCAACCCATTTCCACAACAAAGGAAATCAATGCCCTGATCGAAGTATAACAAGCAACCGGCGCAAAGGTCTCATCATAGTCAACTCCCTTAACCTGTGAAAACCCTCGCGCTACAAACTGAGCCTTGTACCATCCACAACATGTTTTAGCTTGTAAAGCCAACAAGAAGTCACCACTGACTTCCTATCAGGTATCAGAACTATCTCCCAAACATCGGTCTTCATGATGGAATGGTACTCATCCATCATGGCATCTCACCAAACATGATGCTAGGAGGCCTCCTCAAAAGTAGAAAGCTCTAAATCACGAAGACTAGCCACTAGTGCCATTCCCAACCTGTCTGGCATCTGAATAGTCCTCACTGGCTCCTTGGGTGTCCCAAATTCCCGTGCTTCCTTCAAGGTGTCTCGAAGCCACTTAGGCTTCTTCTTCCCTGAAGATTGCTCCCACACTGGTCTGTCCTCCTCTGAAGAACTACCAGAGGTAGAAACCCAATTAACCTGTGAACCAGAAGCTGGAGTGCCAACAACTGGTGAACTCTGTGATCCTGATGCTCTGTACGGTGAACCTGTAACCTGAGACCCAAAACCTGTCCCCGAAGATCTTGCTGGCTGAACTACTGAAACTGGTGAACTTGAGCCCATAATGTGTGGTCTAATAACTCTGGAAACCTGTGAACCTGTCTGCTGCACCGACAGTACCTTTGAAACTACCTGAGATGCAGGAACCTGCTGCTCTTCCTGCTTTGACTCTCTAGAGTTCTTGAAGGCCCGCTCCTCCTCAAAATTCACTTCCCTTCTCACAACAACTTTCCTCTGAGAAGGAAGATAAATACGGAAGGCCTTCGAAGTCTCGTCATAGCCCACAAAGATGCCCTTCTTTGAGGTGGGCTCCAGCTTTGTCCTCTTCTTAGAAGGGACATGAGAGTAAGTCAAACAACCAAATATGCGAAAATGGCTAACCTCAGGCTTCTTGCTTGTGAAACTCTCCTCACGTGTCATGTTCCCCACGACACGATGGGGACGGCTGTTCTGAAGATAAACAATTGTATTGCATGCCTTTGCCCAAAGGAAGAAAGGAAGTGCCTTGTCATGTAACATAGCTCTAGCTGCTCCAACAATAGACCTGTTCTTCCTTTTGGCCACTCCATTCTGCTCTGGAGTGTATGGAACCGTCAACTACCTCTGAATGCCCTCTTGTCTGCAATATCCATCAAAGTCCTTGGAGGTATACTCACCCCCGTTATCTGATCTAAGAGCCCTTATCTTCCTCCCTGTTTGGTTCTCCACAAGAGCTTTGAACTGTTGGAACCTTTGCAAGACCTCCTCAGATTTCTTGCTCTTCAGGAAGTAGATCTAGGTCTTCCTGGAATGATCATCGATGAATGTCACATAGTACTCATATCCTCTCAGAGAAACATATGAGATAGATGCGCACAAATCAGAATGTATCAAGTCAAGAATCCCTGTCGACCTGCTATTAGTGCTCCTGAAAGCAGTCTTGGTGTACTTTCCCAAAGCACACCCCCTGCAAACATCACTCTGCTCTGTGCTGAACTCTGGCAAACCTGTAACCATATATCTCAACAATTTCAATGCTGGATGATGCAAGTGAGCCATCCTCGTATGCCACAACTCACAAAGCTCGTTGCCACTGCTATGTGGCATGACATGTTGAGGCTGAAACAAGAGCTTGTACAGTTTCCCACATCTGACTCCAATGGTGTAGGAAGCAGATGGTCTTGCAGTCTTGGGAAACACACGCACATGTCCATCTAGGAAGGACGCCCCAAGGCCTTGATCCTCGATCATGGAAACTTAAACCAAGTTCATCTTCAGCCTAGGTACACACAGTACATCTCTCAAAACCATGGGACTCATGGACTCCCTCTGAAAAGTAATGGTCCCACGTCGAACAACTCTGACAGCAGAGTCATCTCCTAATACTACCTCCACATCAGTCTCTGTCTGTGAAAGCTCAGAGAACATCTCTCGAGTACCTTTCATGTGACTTGAAGCTCCACTATCAATACATACCATGTGTTGGAAGTAGATGCACTTAAGGAATGGTCTTTCAACAAGGAAAACTACCTCTCACTATCAACATCCGCATTGGTGATGATGGATGCTCTCTCTCTATCAACATGTCCAGTGCATAGAGAAAACTCTCTCTGAAATCTAGTTGCAAAATCCTCAACCTTCGCCGAAGCTGTTGTCTGCTACTGCTTCTTCTTCTTTTTCTGTGGACACTGCTCAGCATAGTGTCCCATCTTTTGACAAGCAAAGCACTTCACAGTGCTCAAATCCTGCTTTCGCCCATTCTGTTGCTTGGCCCCACCCTTCTTGAACTTCTTCCCCTTTGCTGTCAAAGCCATATCATCCTCATCCTCGCTACTAGTCGAAGCATTGCCTTGCAAAAGATCCGTCCGAGTCTCCTCCTGAACAAAATCATCACATATCCTGACCCATGTAGGTAAGTTCTCCCTAAAGCCTCCACAAACATAGCCCAATGCTTTGAAACCCCATTCAATGCTGTCTGCACTAACACTGCATTAGGAACAACCTCCCCAACTGCTGCAAGCTCATCTCTCACCTGAGAGATCCTAGTAAGGTAAGATATCACAACCTCCCCTTTGACCATTTTGATACTTTTCAACTTCTCCCTCAAAACTATCTTCATATTCTCGTTTGAGCTTTGAAATAAGCCGGTCAAAGCATCCCAAACCTGAAATGCATGAGTCTTACTCGAGATGTGAGGAATCACATGGTCTTGAACTGCATCTAGGATTATTCCTCTAGCTTTTATGTGGTAGGGGGAATAACAATAGGAACTGCTGTGGTGTTATGAACCACCTCATCCCACAACTCTTTCTCCTCTAAAATCAACACTATCCTAGCTTTCCATGGAACAAAATTCCCAGCCCCATCAAGCCTATCCACCATCCTAAGTCCAGTAGCCATTATCTCTCCAAAGTTCAAGTTCAACAAGGGCTGTCCACTGTCAAAAGAAATTTTTTTGAGTTCTGCAAATTACTCTGTGTCTGCAAAATTTTTACTTTTTTGCCCAACCTTGCTCTGATACCAGGAAAGTTTTTCTCAGTTTTCAGCCACCGGTTTAAATGTCAAAATTTTCATTGTTTAATGCCCAACCCAGATTTAATGAAGGCTGGAAATTGCACAATATTTCAGACTGATAAAAACATTGTTGAAACTCACATTTAATGACAAAAAATAAAAAATAAATGCACACCATGTATTTCAGACTCAAAGATTTTTGGCAAACTGGCCCAAGAAAAACCCACAAGGGGAATCCCTGTTTGGAGAGAGATTTATTTTCAGGAAAAATTACAGCAAAACCCAGAAAATTTTTCAGACCAACTTATCTCAACCAGATGAAAATTTTCTGCCGTGTTTTCTGTGCCAAATAGGAAAAATCAAACTCAAAATTTTTCTGTTTTTGGCCTCGATTTTCGTGTCACTGTACGGACCTCAAAATCCCTGCCCAGTTTTTTTTCGAAAACCATGCTTGCTGTCCTCTCCTCGATTTTTGTGCCCTCTCTTGTTGCTGTCCTTTCCTCGAAATGCGTGCCAAGAGAAAAAACTTCTTGTTGCTGGTGTTTTCTCCTCTTTCTCAGAAAAAAATGGCTTAACTCACCTCACTTAAATCTCATATAAAATTAATTTCATTCACCTCACTTAAATTTTTTCAAAAAGTGACTTTAATCTCTAAAGTCAAATTAAATGCTCATCTCAAGTCATTTAATGCAAGGGTCACTTTATTTCCCCCTTTTAAGTGACTAAAGCTAAAGTCACCTAGGGGAACACTTTCCTAGGTACAAAAATCAACATGCATGAGCATACTTTGCATATTTTTTCTCTAATGGTTTAGAATCTTTAAAAATATTTTTTCCATTAAAAGTTAATATTTTATGTATTTTTTTTTTGATTTGAGTCATTGAATTTAAACTTGTCCAAGTCATGGATGAGTAGGAGTCCACGTCCAAGTCCAAGTTGATCCTCGATCAATTATGAGTCTGAGCCTATTTTGTAACAATTTATTCGAGTTATGTTATTAGAATGGTGACCTTATTAAATCATATATCTGAAATCTTAGACCAAAGCCTTGAGTACAAGAAACCAAGAGAAATCAAGAGAAATTTGGCAACTTCAACAAGAATTAAAAGAAGGTGATCAAAAGGAAGAAACCGAGAAAATCACTATGAAAAATTGAAAATGATCAATTTACTACAAGAAAAGGTTGAAGAGATTTTTGGTGAGAGAAACCAATCGTTCACAGAAGTGGAAAACATCACATCCAAAAGCTGAAGTGATATTTGTTGGCAAATGAACATCTGAATGCTTGATTATGATCAAATATCGATCCATTGCTACTGATGACATAATGTCGTGAGCCTTATTTGGAAATCAAAGCAGAGTATTCTCAAGTTGAACCTTACCGTCATCTCGATCATGGGAGTCATCGCCATAGTTAGAATATTTATGGACATACGCATTGTTTTGAATGCAGATAATAATCTGCTTATACTGCAAAGAGTTAAGCTTTAAATTGAATCCTTATTGATTACATACTTGGAGTTAGAATGAGATAAGTTATGTTTGGAATTCTTGTATTGAAATCAACGCTATCTGAACTGGTTTGGTTCAGGAAAAATTGATCTGTCCGACCAGTTTACAGGGTTTGTTGGTCTGGCCAAGACCCCAAACCGCTTGAACCAGATCTTGAGCATGAACAGGTCCTGTCAAATCGACTAGTTCTAACCGGTTCCGTACATAAGCATTTTGGTCCGTACAGTGCCGGACGATAGTCGTCTAGGGACCCACGAAACTCAGTTTAAAAAAACATAAAATCCCTAATCTAAAGCATCTAATCTAACCCTAATCCTCTTGTGATGCTATTTAAAGACCCCCCACCCTTTATTATCCTCACACTATACATTCCATCTCTTTGGAGTTCTTGAGAGGTAAGTTTCTTCGGCAGTTTTGCAGTGTTATTGAGCTAAGTTTGTTCGGCGTTTTTTGTGAAGTTCTTGGGCAAAATCAAAGACATTTTTGCAGGGCACTTTTGGAGAATTCTTGGGCCGTAATTTTGTAGCACATTTGCAGTTGCTTCTTGGACTGTTTTTGGAGCTTATTCAAGTGTTTTTTTTTCCAGAGTTTGTGGGCTGCTATAGAGTTGTTCTTTGGCTGCGATTTCTTTTCAAACGTTTCGAGGCACGAAGGTATGTGTAATCCACTAAAGTTGCACTTAAGTGGATTTTTCGATGAGCCGTTGAAGTGATGAACAAGCCAATGGTTCATTATCAATGCTCGGAGGTTCAAATGGCCATTCAGGGCCATTTTGGGGCCCCTTTTTTAATAATTAGATGTTCATACCCCACGGGAATTTTGTAATAAATGTGTTAGCATGGCAAACTTTTTGTAAAGGACTTGGATATCAATCCGATCATTCCAGGGTGTTTTTGCCTTGGTCAATTATGCAATTCTGAATAAGCGATGCATAAATTTTGAGTTTTCACCGCTCCTCCAAAGTTGGAATGGTTGTCTTAGTGTTTAAACCTTGGCAGGCTATTAAAGTTCATATGTCGATGTATATATGCATGATAAACGTGGTTTTGAGTCATTATGAACATGTACTAGGTCCCCCTAGGTTATTTTTTAAATTCCTAAAAAACTAAATTTTCCCGCAAAATCAAGCCTTTTTTTAACGGTTTAAATGGAAAATTTCAAGTTGTAATAAAAGTGTGGCCCGGAGTTTGTTTTTGGCGCGGGGATGCTCGTTTTCACACTCAGAGTGTCCTCTTTATCCTGGGACCCACTTTTCCTATGCTTCAAGTGATTAAATCATCACTTACGACATTATTTATCTAAAGATGCGATAAAATTGTCAACAATGCCAACAATGCAACGAAATGACAAAAGGACAAAGGTGAAAAAGTCTAAGGGAACATGTTGGATGAGGTGGCAGTTTTGTCTCATGGTGGGCGATTTCTTCCTTAGTGAAAGGCGTTCTCCTCCCAAACTTAAAGCATGTGATGTGGATTAATTTTTGGATGCTAGCTAGCGAATCAAATGAAATTAAAGGTGTGCCTACCATCATTCCACTATCGCATGGCAAGAAAATTATTATTGGTTGGCGAATCATTAAAGGTGAGTTGGTTCATGAGTGGATATTATCAAATAGAAGGTGGTTGGCATCACATCCTATGAGACCGAGTTGTTAGAGATTTTAGGGGGTGCATCTCCCATAGAGAAGCGCTTCGCTCCTTTTGGTGACTTCATAACGAAGTTGGTGTTGGATTGTGGAGAGGTGGCGCACCTCCTTTTGAGATAGCGCCAACCTCATGCGTTATCTCCACGATAACTCAAATCTATCCCTTGAATATCTCGTAAACTCAACTTCACTCTCACAAGTGTCATGCGCCCCTCTCTTTGGCTCATGCGACCCCTCGTCTCCATTTGGCTATTTAAGAAGAGCTTTGTTCATTGTTTCTGGGGGTTTGAAGACTGAAAGGTTGGGCGATGCTCTTGTACTTTGTAATGTTTCTATCTTTTGAATAAATTTTGAAGACTTTGGAAGTTCATCTGGTGGAATAATCTTCTATGAATGCTGTGTTGTTGCTAGGTGATATCTTGCATGTTTCTTTCAATTTTGCATGAAGTTTGTAGTTTATCTAGCTTCGACGGCCTTTTTAGTGCACGCAGGATAAACATTCATAGTCTTGACTTGTTTATTTATATTTCGTTTTCAGAGATATAAGAGTAGCAAGATGTATTTGGTTGTACTAATGCTCTCTTAGTTTCTTTTAATTGAGATATACTAGTTTTAATCTCGCTTGTGTAAGATGTTTTAAGTTGTGCAGATCACCAGTTTGAAAGAGGGAAGTGAGCTCGATTACATCGTCTTTCCCTTTCAACTCCTTTACTTTGGATCTAATGTCATTTTGCTCCTGCAGGCATGTCAAGTTTTTTCTACAAAGTTGAAGCTTGTGCTTATTCCTTTTCTCCTCTTTCCTTTTTTTTAAATCAAAATTTCTTCTCAAATACTTGGTTCTATTTATGCTTAGCAAAAGTTAGATCTGCAAAGTTTCATTTCATAGATCTAAAGCACCTTAAGGTTAATGCTAAGCTTAGATCTTGATTGATTCCTTTAGTACTTAACGAACACAATTTTTTTTGAGATCCCTTTAAGTACTATGTAGGTTGTACTTTGTATATATATATATATTTTGCAGTAACCCATTAAATTGTAAATGATTTAGTTTGCTGGTTTTTTGCGCTTTATGTACAGGAAAGTTGGAAGATCGCAAGGATTTTGAAGAGTTGAGCTATAAGGGATCTAACATAAATCCCTCTTCCTCATTCCTCTTTTTCCCGGGAACAACTGTAAGCCTTTTTGACCCATGTTTAAGGATCAAAAGGCAGCCTCTTTCCAAAAAAGATTGTAACAAAAATCAATAAAAAACAAGTGGGCTACACAATGTCCACACTCCATGTCGCTTTGGGGGTCTCGCAATGGCTTTTAATGGTTTGCCTTTTTTCTAACATTTTGTTTTGACAACACATGCACACAATCCGCCTTCACAGGCTATATTCTTTGCTTAGTTAGTTTTTTCTTTGTTTTATTTCTTTCGTTTTGGACAAAGCAATGAACACTAATCCACTCTTGTTCTCTCGAGTACGACCTTTAGGCTTGAAAGAGATTCTTGGCTGTAGTAATTAGTCTGATGATCTCCCTTTTGTACATTTACAATCTTTAATCGGAATCAACATTTTCCATTCCGGTGTATGCTCTTGCCCATCGCAGGTTTACCCTGAGCTTTGGGATAATCAAAAGCAGGAATGCACACTAATTACTTTCCACATCTAACTAAGCAACTCACATTAATAAATCAGCATCCCTTGAAAACATAAGGAAAATTCGACGTCATCAAAATTCAAGACTTGTGGGGAAATTTGACAAAGGAAGCGAGAACGACTAGAAAGTGACCATGGGGCCTCGTCAGGCTACATCCTTGTTGTTGTAGTGTTGGACATCCCCTCGTGACTCCATCTAGCCCACACGTCCTTGTGTGAAGCCACTTTGGTTGGAATCTAGACATATTCCCAAGCACTGTTTGGTATATCAGGAATCCCCTCTTCCCCTTAATCCACTCATTACTGAATAAAATAAAACTGACGAAGTACAAATTGCAAAACATTTTCCTTTCACAACAACAATTTTGTGACTCCATTTGGCATTGGTTAATCTTGTATTATCATTATCGCTTTCAGTCATATTGTGATAAATGCTATATTCTTATGTTGTTGAGTTCAATTTAATATTTGTAGTATCTCATGCGAGTATCATTTTCAAATCTTTTAAAAACTCCTAAAAACAATCTCATCCTCAACTAATAATTAACAAAGAGCCTTAGAAATTCTTTTGTAGGGATTACCCCCTAGGCTTTGTTAGGAGTTCTCCCTAAACAAAGGAGTCATGATCATGTGACAACACCTAGCTCGAGACTTGCCCCCAAGGGCGCACTTATGAGGTTGAAGATTTCTGCTGCACTAAGCCCCCATGTGTGTGTAAGGCGACAACAGTATGTGAACACTCTTCTTTCTTCTCCTCTTTTCATATAATTTTTTTTGTAACTAATTAACAAATCCTAGGGTTTTATTTTCATATTTTTGTTTGCCATGGCTCCAAAAGATAGGAGGTATCTAGCACAGAGTCGTTGCCAATTGGTAGCAACGGGAAAAAGGTTTGCAATTATTGTGGCAGGAAAATTACTAGGGGGGGTATCCATAGGATAAAACAACACTCAATACATGCACGGGGCAATGTTGAACCTTCTCTAAAAGTCTGATGATTTGAGAGTAGATATGCTAAGTAGTATTGAAGCCTACCAAGAAGAAAAAGCCAAGACCAAGACAAAGAAGTTTCAAAAAGACATAGGGAGAAGTTCCATGTTAGTTGAGTTTGATAGTGATTGTGAGGGTGATGATCATGATACCCCTCAAAATGAAATGCCTAGTTTCGAAAAATCTTCTAGTGTTCCTGTTAGAGGGAGAGTGGGACTTTGTTCATCCAATTTGAAGAGGTCACTTAGTTAAGGGTATCGGTAGAGGGCTTTGAATGATATGGTCTATGTTCAATACAATCTTAGGATGAGAATTGACCAATTGTTGAAAAGGACCCCAACATTAGTCCACATAACCTTGGATGATTTTGATCCATCATCAGAGTGGGTTGTGGAGTCTCAGGCACCAACATTTGAGATTGAAGACCTTTCTTGGTTGGATTTGGACCCACTTCCAGAGGTTTTATCATCAGGGCCAAGGGAATTTAGCAGGGTTCAAAATCTCACTTCGGTCGAGGATGATGAGGATGAGGATGATTAGGCCCTAGTTTTCATGTTATCAGTTTATAGTTATTCATTAGTAGTAGTACTGTGCTTATTTTTTGGATTGTAGGAGCCATTTAGAGCCTATTTGTTGATGTATTTTGGTTCAAAACTTCAGTGATGTATTAAACTCGGTGCTATTTTGGTTATTTGCACATGTACTTGCTATATATATGAGAAACTTTGCATATTTGTGTATTGATGATTTGGATTCCTATGTTTGCAATGCACACGAAAATATATGTTTTTTTACAAAATATGAATATTTAATGTATTTTTTAGTCTACCTTTTTTTTCGGTTTTGGTCTGGTTTATTGTCTGGTTCACATTTTGGGCTCTGTTGGTTCGATGATCGGTCTGGTTCTGATAACATTGATTGAAATAGTTCCAACAATGGTTGACCTTGGTTGGGTCATTGTGTCTACAATGTATCAGTACCAATGTTATCAGAATCGAACCGGTGGTCCAACCGGTCGACCCCGGTAATCGGAACCGGACAAAAACTGGGAAACAAACCAAATAAAAAAACGGTTGATCAAACTATATATCCATGTCCTTCCATGTGAATTCATGTCCGTCCATGTCCGTCCATGTGAAATCAAACCATTATACTCAAATATGCAAAGTTTCTCATGTATATAGCAAGTGTATAAAACCAAAATAGCATCAATTGCAAATACATATCTAAAGAAAAGTACATCAACAAAGAGGTTATAAACGGCCTCTAAATTCAAAATATAAGCATATGACTGCAGTCTAGACTCTAGAATCTACGATCTAATGATTCTAATCATATATCAGAATTATATGAGTCCTCATGTGCAGACTCAGAGTCATCATCTACATCCTCACCATGTGCATGGCTTGACTCTCCTAGGCCTGAAGGCACTTGTCTAACTACAACATCAATGTTCACATCCTCTTGTTGTGGAATAGGGCCCAAGTCCATCCACATCTAAATGTGATTGGTATGGAGGGTGGGAGCCTCCTTCTATAACATTAGAAGGGTTGTGGGTCAATTAAACAGCTCACACATGGAGCTATTTTTTATTTTATTTAAAGAAGTTGAAATTAGTTGTTTTTGGGGGTCCTTGGCGTTTTTGTACAAAACCAGCCAGTTTTGTACTGAACCGGCCGGTTTGGAGAAAACTGGGCGGTTTTGTACGGAACCGGCCGGTTCAGTCTTGAAACCGACCAATTTTGTATGGAACCGACCAAAAATGGTTTGAGTGTGTGATTTGACTCGGTGAAGCTCGTAAACCGGTCTAACCGGTGGGTTTTTTCAAGACCGGTTGGGTTCTGATAACATTGATCAGTACAGGTTGAAACTTTGATCTTTGACATTCTTTTCATCTCCTCTCTTTGTGTTCTTTTATCTCTAGAAGGGGTGATATGTAATATACCTCCCAAATATATTGTTGTGTAATGTTATATATGATATTGTTATTGTTTTATGTTCTATTATTTGGCAAGGTTCATGACCCTTCCCAATATCACTTTATACGCTATTAGACATTGTATTTGTAAACATTGTAGTATCGTTTTATATTTTTATACATTATTCAATATATTCCGTGTGTTACCAGTATGGTTATCTGAGTTCTCCTGAATTTTTGTATGAGATAGCCTTAAGGCTTATTACATCTTACAGGTATCATATTCTGGTATTCTTTTTTTGAAACCTTATTTAAACTAGTAAAAAAAAAAAAAAAAACTGTGATGTGCTGGTCCTCAATTCTATTCATTATTTCCTTAAATAGTTCTTTTAGATAAGCCAGC
This sequence comes from Pseudotsuga menziesii, assembly GCA_001517045.1. NCBI lineage: Eukaryota > Viridiplantae > Streptophyta > Pinopsida > Pinales > Pinaceae > Pseudotsuga > Pseudotsuga menziesii. The sequence goes on along the minus strand of LPNX010422270.1, from coordinate 1,094,421 downwards.
TGCCAGATCCCTTGGTTATTCTTACACCTCTAAACAAATATCCTTGAAATTAATTAAGTTTCTTGTTCTAAACTTTGAAGTGTTAATTTTATAAGGGTGTCTTTTTTCTTTGGTAAATTGCATTGATAGAGGAGAGCCTTCCTATCCCTTGTCAAATTAATGTGCATAATGGATGTCCATAGAGTTGTTTCATTTAACTGTCAATATTTATTTTTCAATGATGGGTGTGTGAATACTTAAAAATGTCAGATTCTTGTCAGGTCAGTTGAAGACATTGAAGGACTGCAAGATAATAAGATTGTCCCTGAGAATTTGTTTTCTCAAAAGGAAACAAGGCTGAAGGGAAATTTGCTAAACAAAGGTGAGAAGGAAAAACGGTCTGCGTCCGTTTCTGCTTCTAAACGACCTATTCTCCCCAAAAAGGAAAATCATATGTATGGTATGGATGAAAGACGTTGCAGCCAGAGCAGGAGCAAGGCGTTAATACTGTTTGAGGATGTGGATACAATCTTTGATGATGATCGGGGATTTATGGCAGCTTTATTGCAGCTTGCTGAAACAGCAAAGCGCCCTATAGTATTGACAAGTAACCGTAAGTTTCTTAATTCACAACTGCTGAATGATTTTGCCAGCTTAGTTTTACTTGTGAATGATTTTTTGAATTTTCAGATGTATTTATTTATTTATATCTCACTAGCTGTTTAGATCATGATATGGCTAGTATGGTTTATTTAAGTTCATTTTGAATTTATTACTTGAAATTATAGGGCACGATCTCTGTCTGCCACGCCTCTTGGATAGATTGACTGTAGAATTTGAACTCCCCTCCGTGGAGGAGTTAGTTTCGCATGTATTTATGGTATGCAGCAAAGCTACCTCAGTTTGATATATCTGTTATCATCTTTCTGATATTTACTTCAATTTCTGTATCTTTGCTACTGTATAAAATTGCTGTCAAATGGCAAGTCTAATAAAAGAAACATTGTACTATGTAGATATTACTTACTGCTTATTCTTTCTTTGCTTTCAGGTTTGTGTTGCAGAGGGTGTCACATTATGTCCTAGTCTAGTTGAGCACACCGTAAAATATTGTTCCAGAGACTTGAGAAAGATATTGATGCTTTTACAATTTTGGTGCCAAGGGAGGGACACCATTGGAGGAGGTGCTGCCTTGTTTGCAAACAGCTGTCATGTTCTAGTGCCGTTTTCTATCATTACTAAGTTTGCTTATTTTCATACACCAATCACACTCTTCTTTCAGTAAAATTTCAATCAGCACTGGATATGCTGGTTTATTTTGACTTGGTTGTAAAATATCTTGTACTTGTTTAATTTTCAGATGGCCAGCTATATCACATGTATAGTCCAGACTTATTTGAATTGGATGTAGAACATCGTGTAATTCCGAAGATGATGCCTTGGAGTTTTCCTTGTCAGTTATCAGAGAATATAAACCTGGAGATTTCAAAAGCATTAGATGATGTTAAAGAACAAGCATGGCTACATGAAGCAAAGCTGGCTGAAGATTGTGCCACAAGAGACAGACAGCTTGTGCAGTTAAAGAATAAGGAAAAGAAAATGGCTCAAGCAAAAAAAAAAGCGGATATGCTGAAAAGAGCTTCTTCTGTTGTGGATGGCATGGAAATATTTACAGCTTTAGCCGCTGAAATGAATGAAACATCAGTGATGACTCAGTCATCAACTCCATCTCTAGGTCAGCATAGGAGGCGCAGGATGCATGTGGTTGTAACTTCTGATTCAGATGATATAACTCCCCAGGAAACTGTTTCAGAGATTTCAGAATCTCAACTTCAGGTAACAGAGACACAATTTTCTGTTGAACCTACAAGTGCATCTGATGGTATGGTATTGTCAGATTCTGATGTTCCTGGACTGTCTCGAAATAGGAGAAATGGTATGGGAACAGAATTTTCGACGTCTATATTCAGAAGGTTAAGGAAAGTACAAGATGTAGATTCGCTTGAGACAAGCTCAATGAAGAATGTCTCCTTTGTGCCAGAATCTTTATTTGTTCCTGAGACAGTGCTGAAAGGTGATACTGTATCTCATTTTGAATCAGGGGATGTTGGGAATACACCAATATCATTGGAGAATTCTGTCTCAAACATGTGCAGTCCTATTAAATCCAAACCAGAGCTTCAGGACTTGGATTGCCGAGATATAAGGGAAACAACTACTGTTCTCAAACCAAAATTGAACAGATTGGGTGTATCCCAAACTGGAAAATATGGATATCATTGCAAAAAGGATACAGAGATGGGGGTCAGAAACGAGGATTTCGCATCCTTACAAACATGCAATGAATCTTCTGATGCAGGTATTTTGACATCAAAACAGCATACAAAAATTGCTGACAATATGGAGTTAGATACCTGTCGCTTGGGAAATAAAGACATGAAAATGATAGTTAAATGTTCAGAAGAACGTAATGATAACAGATCTATTGCGGCTGCGTATGGAGCACTTCCATTGATGGATGAATGTAGCAGAGTAGGGTTTGCTGTTGGCAATGTTGAAACTTTTGAAAGCAAGGAATATGAATGTCTGGGAATTGAAAACCCAGTTCAACAAACATGGCTTAAGATGTTGAATTGTCGTGAAAAATTCAAGTCACTTTTAAGTCCAGGTTGCAAGGATGGCTTGTCAGCCATCGAGTTAGCAACAAAATTGACAGATATTATTTCGTCAAGTGATATACTACTAAGTTCATGTGAACTTGATCACAGTGTAAGATTTTTTTTAATGCTTCACTGTTAATTTAATATAATCTCTGAGTTCTCTTGCCATCCTCTATATGTTGAATATTCTCTTAACTTTTCATATCATCTTGTCAACTTGTAAATACTTTAACATTCTAACTGTGAGAATGTAATTGCAGAATGCTTGTAGGCCAACTCATGGTTCATGGAATACTTATCTGCCTGGAAATTTTTCAACAAGTTCTTGTTCTGATGAACGCATGGAGATCATTTCAACTCTTGCAGAAAATAGTCTCTTCTTTTGTGCAAAGAGATGCTCTATGATGAGGTCCTGTTTTGGTGATGCACACACTTTCAACTTAGGCAAAGAACTGTTGGCTGCTAGTACCAATGCTGTTTCCGTGGGCAAGCTGATCCTGGGGCAAATAAATCATGGAATGGTGTGGTCTGAACAGTTTTCAGAGATTGGACCATCTGCAGAGGAACAATATAATGAAAGGTACTTATCTTTTCCTCTCATTGTTATAAAGGAGAAAATCAAAAGGGGAGAGAATGCCTATCCTTTTTTTTATATTATTTTTAAATTTTCTATTGATCAGTCTGGAATCTACTGGAGTATGACTTGCTTTTGTTAAATGCAATGTTTATCTGCTAGATGCTTCACAAATATCCAAGCATTGTTTATCTGCTATATGCTTCACAAATATCCGAACAGTTTTTGCTTTGCTGATAAGTGGTTATTATGTGTTGGCGACGGAGAGATTGCAAAATTAGTTGACAGTTATTGACAATGTGCTTGCTGATGCATGTGACAAGCTTTATAAGTTGTTCCATTAAAGAATCCAAATTTTTGATGTGTTCATGCAATTATGTCTTTTGAGAGCTGTAAATGTATTAGACATACATAGAAATGATATGCGTATGTGGTGGTTTATGTCAGAAAAAACATTTACCCTCTATATTTATATATATCCCACCCCCCTTCCCCTGAATATCCAGATGGAGGGTGGTTCAATTGCCAGCTTGTAATGTTCCGTTTGTGACAAGTTGGGAATTACCGAATGACTATGCCACATAGGAATAAAAGCACATTATTAGCAGGAACACGAAGTCATTAGCAGATAAAGAGGACCACTTAAGCAGGAGCAAGTGACGTGCATGAAATGTGAGCCCTAATTCAAAATGCATGCGACATGCATCATTAGATTTGCATGGATGCATAAGTTAAGTTGCATGTGTCATGCATAGGTCAAAAAGAATAAAACGAAGCAAATTGACTTCTTAGGGTATCGATTGTTATTATTCATTGTTGAGAATCGGTTTTGAGAGCTCTGAGAGTAGATTAGGGTTGATGGCGAGTTCTTTAGCCAACAATTGAGTTCGGTGGTGAAATCTATCCACCCTAGTCAATTCCAGGGATAGACCATCCAGGTCTATCAACATTTTTCAATTCTACAACATCTTCACCAGTTTTTGCAGGGATTCGAGGGCATCCACGTAGTTGGAGGATTTATAAGGGCACATTATTCCACTTATTTGAGGGCGCGTTATTGGATTCACTAAGAAGGGCGCATTGTTGATCATCATTGGAGATTCTATTCATTTTACTCATTGAAGGCTTGAAGATTCGTCTCATAAGAAGCGCCTTCCTACTTCTTGCACAAGAGGACATGTGGTTGTTCTTCTTCAAAGGGTGTATTCTTCATAGGGAGGGCACATTGCTTCCCTTATAAATCTCAAGGGTGCATTCATCTGAACTTTGGAGGATTCATCACTCATACCATTCCAGGGGCAAGTTGTTAGTGACCCTATTGCCGCTTTGGGGGATTTATTTGGGCATATTTGGAGCCATATCTATTGTTCTAACACGAGTGGAGGGTGTATTCCTTGCATGAGAAAATTGATCTAAGCAGAGGTTACACCCCTGGTGACTTTGGTGCATGACCTACATATCTGCGTTATTGGCTTGGCCTACTCTGGTACATCTCATTGGTACATTCATGCTTTGTTTTGAGTTTATTTCTTTATAGATCTGAATTGCATTAATTTTGGGTTTCATGCAATACCATGCAAATACATGCAAACATATTATTGGCTAAATAGTACAACAAACAATTGAATAAGAAACACAATATCTTGACAAACCTTACACAATATCAACACACAACAATTTTGGGATATTATAGTGGTATTAGAGCATTATTCTCGCCAGGTGTGGGAAAATAGCAGATTGAATAAAGGTGCATGTTGATGAATGGCCGTGCATGTCGGTGCATGTTGATGCATGTCAGTGCATGAGAGTGCATGTCAGTTCTGGTGTCGTGCATGTTGGTGCATGTCAAAGATTTTGGTGAAGTGCATGCTAGGGCACAGGTTTCTTGCTTGCCTGTGAGAACATGAAGACAATGAGAAAGATCTTGAATGGAAATTTGCAGAGGTTAGCAACACTTCAACACTTTCCTCGATATCAAGAATATCTAGTCTTTAGTGATGAGGTATGTGCAACATTGTTCTTTCAAGACTATTACATCATCTAGTTTGGGAGTCGACCCAAGAATTTGGATGAGAATATCGTTAAAAGCATAGTTGGGGGGGGAGTGGAGAAAGATTAGCATGAGGAACATGGCAGTGAGCACAACAACCAAGACAACAGTGGGAAGTCATACTTGGAGGTTAGGGAGAGTTCATACAAGCATGAGACAGAGCACACTTCAGAGATGGATGGTTGGACGGATATTATAGACAACGACCATGTGGTTAGCTTTTAGGATGGATGGTCACAACAGGACATCGTAACCATCGGTAAAGTACTAGTAGATATAAGGACATCCATAGGCGCTATAGAGCTCCCAGATGATAGTCACCGAAGGAAGATTGAACGTCATAAAGAAGGCATACTAGTAATGAAAGAGAGGACCAATGTACTCTGGGACACCATATTACAACAAGATGTTGAGCTTACATTTCTTCAAGTTGTATGTGCCAAGTCAACTACCAAGCCTTCTAGTATTGAAGAGTAGTTAGATTACTTGATGGGGCAGCAAAAGAAGCATACTATTGCATTTCAGAGCAGTCCTCTTCAGGAGTACATAGACAAGGCTTGCAGTTCCTTGAGTCCACATTTGCATAATGGAGAGGAAATTTGATATGAGGGAGGAGTGAAGTCTACTAGATGGTTTTTACAGGTTGGCCAAGACTAAGGGATTGGGCGACAATATATGAGCATTCTAGTTGAAATTAGAAGAGCGTAGTATCAGCCTAGTGGGATGGTTCTATGTGATGATGCTTATGCACAAGGTCCTTTTCAGGGGTTGGATTGGAGAGAGATTAAGAGTTGGTGTCCTATTGAGTGGGCGATTCTTAGGAAGACATTCCTAACCAGGGATATAGTCGAGCAGGAGCCCTTGGATATTTGGGATGAAAGATGCCCAAGTTTTCATTGGGATCCAAGTGAGACATTGTAACATACAATAGAGATTGACAAAGTATTGGAGCACACCATGGGGGAAGAGGAAGGCATTGGTATGACATAGGGTCAGGGATTATATGGCGACAATGTTCGTTTAGTGGTGTATTGGGTATTGAGGCAAAAGAAGAATGGTGACGCCTTCTTTAGAATCCAATGGGATCATGGTATTTATGCAGGAATACAGGTGCATATGATAGTGGGGACAAGCATAGAAGGCATATGGTTTGTATACAGGTGTAGATTACTTGAGGGCAAGCAATCTTTGAAGGGGATTTGCAAGATTGACATATTGTTTTACAGGGTATTATAGAGAGATAAATTTTATGATTTATATTTTATCAAAGTAATGCAGTGTCACCATGGTGGTTCCTTTAGGAGACTAGCCTGGAACTCCGAGATTACAGTGAATGGCAGTTTAAGGGTTGCAAGAGGTGAGAGGAGAAATATTTATTTTCACGTACATGGAATTGAGGACTTAGTAGGGAGATTCTCTAAGGAGTTAGCTGGGTTTACATCATGGTTGATTACTCTGTTTATAGGATGCTTTCAGGAGATCTCTCGTGATGGTACCTTGCAGGGTAGTATTTTGAGCAGAGGGTACTACAAGTCTTCTATCCATGTGAGACATTGTAACATACAATAGAGATTGACAAACTATTGGAGCACACCATGGGGGAAGAGGAAAGCATTGGTACGGCACAGGGTCAGGGATTATATGGCGACAATGTTCGTCTAGTGGTGTATTGGGTATTGAGGCAAAAGAAGAATGGTGACACCTTCTTCATAATCCAATGGGATCGTGGTATTTATGCAGGAATACAGGTGCATATGATAGTGGGGACAAGCATAGAAGGCATATGGTTTGTATACAGGTGTGGATTACTTGAGGGCAAGCAATCTTTGAAGGGGATTTGCAGGATTGACATATTGTTTTACAGGGTATTATAGAGAGATAAATTTTATGATTTATATTGTATCAAAGTGGTGCAACGTCACCATGTTGGTTCCTTTGGGAGACTAACTTGGAACCTCGAGATTACAGTGAATGGCAGTTTAAGGGTTGCAAGAGGTGAGAGGAGAAATAGTAATTTTCAAGTACATGGAATTGAGGACTTAGTAGGGAGACTGTAAGGAGTTAGCCGGGTTTACATCGTGGTTGATTACTCCATTTATAGGATGCTTTCAGGAGATCTCTTGTGATGGTACCTTGCAGGGTAGTATTTTGAGCAGAGGGTACTACAAGTCTTTTAGGTTGATATGGGATCCTGGGATCATCCCTAGATTTAGTTGGTTCAATTTGATTGATTGTGGAGTTATCTCAGCATTGCTTAAGGTCAATCAATATTTGGCGAGGGAGGATTTCTAATGTTTCATTTGAAAAGTTGGGGAATTACGTAATGACTATGCCACATAGGAATAAAAGCACACTATTAGCAGGGACACAAAATCATTAGCAAATAAAGAGGACCATTTAAGCAGGAGCAATTGACACGTGTGACATGTAAGCTCTAATTTATAATGCATGTGACATGCATGCATAAGCTAAGTTGCATGTGTCATGCATAGGTTAAAAAGAATAAGAGGAAGCAAATTGACTTCTTAGGGTATCCATTGTTATTATTGATTGTTGAGAATTGGTTTTGAGAGCTCTGAGAGCATATTAGGGTTGAGGGCGAGTTCCTTAGGCAACAATTGAGTTCGGTGCTGAAATCTATCTATCCTAGTTAATTCCAGGGATAGATCATCTGGGTCTATCAACATACTTCAATTTACAACATCTTTTTTAGTCTTTGCAGGGATTTAGGGGCATCCAAGTAGTTGAAGAATTTATAAGGGCACATTATTCCACTTATCTATGGGTGCATTATTGGCTTCACTAAGAAGGGCGCATTGTCGATCATCTTTGGAGATTCTATTCATCTTAATCATTGAAGGCTTGAAGATTCATCTTATAAGAGGTGCTTTCCTACTTCTTTCACAAGAGGATGCGTGGCTATTCACTTTTAGAGGCCCCATTCTTCATGGGGTGGGCACATTCCTTCCATTATAAATCTCAAGGGTGCATTCATTTGAACTTTGGAGGATTCATCACTCATGCCATTCCTGGGATGAGTTGTTAGTGACCCTATTTTTGCTTCGGGGGATTCATAATTGGAGCTATATCTATTGATCTAACACTAGATGAGGGCGTATTCCACTTATCTATGAGTGCATTATTGGCTTCACTAAGAAGGGCGCATTGTTGATCATCTTTGGAGATTCTATTCATCTTAATCATTGAAGGCTTGAAGATTCATCTTATAAGAGGTGCTTTCCTACTTCTTTCACAAGAGGACGTGTGGCTATTCATTTTTAGAGGCCCCATTCTTCTTGGGGTGGGCACATTCCTTCCATTATAAATCTCAAGGGTGCATTCATTTGAACTTTGGAGGATTCATCACTCATGCCATTCTTGGGATGAGTTGTTAGTGACCCTATTTTTGCTTTGGGGGATTCATATTTGGAGCCATATCTATTGATCTAACACTAGATGAGGGCGTATTCCTTGCATAGGCGAGTTGATCCAAGGAGAGGTTACAACCTTGGTGACCTAGAGTTGGTGCATTGCCTGCATGTATGTTTTATTGGATTGGCCTACTCTAGTACATCTCATTGGTATGTTCATGCTTTGATTTTGAGTTTATTTATTTATAGATATGGATTGTATTATTTTTGGGGTTTGTTATCACATATATAGTAGCCAGGCTACCATATTCTATTTTTCAGACACAGTACATTTTTCAGCCAGATCTCTTACATATGAGATGCTGAGATGAGCAATTTTGATGGATCATTATTATATTAGTGGACTATTGTACTCTCCCATGTTAGGACTAAGTCTCAAGACACTTAGATTTGAGGACCGATGTAGCCATTTATGTCATTACAGAGCAGTCATTGATGCCTAGTTTTATATCCGTTCTTTCTCATTGGACAGATGGTGTCTTAGATGGATTATATTGCATGATTATGACTCAGTTTTTTATAATGTTATGGTTATATTTGCTCTTATACTGATTTTTGTGACATGTATTAACTTGTGGTATCATGATCTGGCGGTCATAATTATATGGACTTGAATGTATTTTGTACTATGTATTGATGTTCCTACTTAGACTTGGAAGTTCTTGATCTATACTCATTGTTTTTACCCTCCTTAGGGAGAATAGAGGTAGTCATTCCCACCATTGTTTTGGCTTGCTAGTGTTGGCTCCATCATTCATTGTCTCCACCCATCCATTACCTTTTAGTTTAGTTTTCAACCCGACTGACTTCTTGAGTGATGGCATGGAGGACCTTTTTCTCCGCTAGAACTTTTGTTGGAAAAGCCTCCTTGTTTATATTGTGTCTCGGCTTTGAGTTGGTGACAAAACTTGCCTTTGGTAAGTTGGATTGTATGCCTAAATCATTCTAGTCAGTTGTCTCGATGTTTGGCACTGTGCAGAACTCCCCCTAGTCACTTGAGATGTTGTTGGCTAAAATTGAAAGCTCATGTACTACCTGTATTGGAAATATTGAATATGCGCCCATGGAAAATGAAAATGATAAAATTGTGTTTCTTAACATATGTAAAGAGGGCAAGAGCAATGAAATGCTAAAATACTCCCTGAAGAGTATAAGAAAAGGTCCAAAAAGCAATGGTTAAAAATATGCTATATCCAAATATTGCTGACCTTATAAAAATAAATATGTCCTGGATGAAAGCTGCTATTAGCTGTGCTTTTAAGCACTGGTGAAGTCCCAAAGGGTCATATAGGCCAAAAAGGCCATGGAATAAAATTGATGGTCCTAATGAACCTGGATCAAGCTTGATGTAGTCATGATGCCTAAGCTTAATAAGCACTCTCTAAACAACTCACCCATTTGTGAGGCACTGCCATTCCTTGTGTTGTTGTTTGTCCGACATTGGTTATAGTGAGTATTCCCTTTCCATATCCAAAGTGTCATGATGTTAAGTAGGAAGTCATTCTTTGCCCTAGCCTTGTCAATTTCGTCCTTCACCCTTCACTAGCAAATTGGCTACAACTATGAAGTGAGTATAGTCCTGAAAGTCTAGTCTGAGCAATAATAAATAAAGCCTTATATATGTATTGGTTGATGTACCGCCTGTGAAATGAATGCTACTTGTTGTGATTGTTGCTTGAATGAGTTGTAGAGCATGTCTTAACCTTTTAACACTTGCAGTAGATGGATGATAGTCTGAGTTATTATTGGTGTCTGATCATTTAAAGATGGTTATATTGTTTATTGGATATGATTGATGATCAGATAGAGACCTGTGAGGGGTATGAGTATACACCTTAGATGGATTTGGACTCTCTGAGTCTAATGAGACAATTTATTTCTAGTTTTGGGCACTTGCAGATATGATCAGGCTCATTCTGCCTTTTTGTTGCAGTTTTTCTTCACAGGTTGATATGTTTGAGCAAGGAGATGTTTTAGTTGGATCTCTAGGGTGTTGTATGGGCATAGGGGGTGCAACCACTTGTTTGTACCATAGTACCCCCATCTTAGAGAGCATGGTGGGCTCAGTTTGACAACGCAGGCACCCTAGGAGGCTGTTTTGGCAGAATCACGTTTCTCGAGGCAGATTAAAAAATGATTAAATGGCTATTGAAGAAATCGATTTGGGCTACTGAGGCAAGGAAATGACATGGGATGAGTCACAATGATGAGAGTGATGTCCTCCACACCTTCTCCAGTAGTTGCAGCACCTGATTGGGCCCACACCTATTTTTGGGCATTTTTATATTATTTTCTGGAGCTTTTGGGAGGCTCATGATTTCCTCAAGGAGGCACAAAGTCAAAGAATTAAATTATTATATTATTTTATTGTGCCATGGGGACACCCAGAGGGAGTTAGTCAAACACTCCTTGGACCCACCATGTGCTTCATTTATTTATTGTTGAGTGGGTTACCCTCTTTATGGGTGATTTAGTCTACTTTGGTACTTTATGGTTATATTGATCCATGTACTGTATGTTGAGCTCATCTCAACCATTGATTAGAACATTTTATTTTTTAATCTTAGCCACTTGTTTTGAAAGTGGTTAGGATTCGGTTATGATTGTGGTTCTCTTATTTCTATTTAAAGGAGAGAGCTTCTCATTTGTAAAGGGTCTTTGGCTCTTGGATCTGAGTAATAGAAAGACTTTTTTGTGGATATTTTCGGGATCTGCTTTGCATCTGATGTTCTCAAATGGTGATTGGATAGTCTTCTGCTTCCTAGCATTGTGGAAATTCTTGTGAGATTTATATTTTTCTGCTGTCATTGTTTTGCCTACAGAAGGGCGTTTTGCTGGAGCGTTTTTGCAGGGGGACCTCAACTCGCTCGCTTTTCTTCGTCTTGGATCAGGGGGTTTTCATTAGTTTCATTGTGATCTATGATTACTTCGTTTTACTTTCTTGTACCATTTGGTTTCTTTATCTTGTATTGGCAAATCTGATATTGTTGACATTTGCTCATGCAAGATAGGGGGCGCATTGGTGGCTTGTGGTTTACATGCTTCATAGAAATCATTTGGATCTTCCAGAATTGATCGGGATAGCAAGGATCATCACTGTTAAAGACTTCTACAAGCATTTCCAGGTAAGATCTAACAGGCAAGTCTCTTCTCTTCAGATCTTAATCCATTGTACCTTCCTTTACTTCAATTTTTCTGAAAAACTCCTAAAATACTAAAAACCCTAAAAAGCACTAAATCTGGGAATCGCCCGATCTTTGGCCAAACCACTTATGGGTTTCATAGATCGGGCTCCTCTTCACTAAATCTATTGCAACGTTGGTCAAATTCCCGTTGGTTTGACCTAGATCTGATGTTTAGCCAGAAAATTGCATAAACCCCCATTGAAAATTTGACCTGCTAGGGCTTTGATTTTTTCTGATTTTTGACTTCATAGACGAATAGATTGGGTCCCAAATAGTGCAAATCACCCTCATCGTTGTCCAGATTCATGGCAGTTTGACGTAGATCTGAGTTTTTGACTGAAACAACCTTAGCGCCCTCACTGAAAACTGGACTTTTTCGGAGTTTACTTTTTTCTAAAATTTGACAGGCTAGGATGATAGATCAGGGCTTGAGCTCTCCAGAACACCCCCAACGTTGAGCTAGTTCCTTCCAGGTTGCCCTAGATCTGAAAAATTGGTTTTCAGCCTCCTAGGCCCCCTCATAAGATTTTGACTTTTCCAGATCTGATCTTTACTGAAATTTTTCGACTTGGGTTTGTAGATCAGGCTACCTTGATCTCATTTCCCCTCCAACGCTGAGTTGATAGCCCCCAAGTGGCTCTAGAGCTGCAGATCTGCCCCTCCAAGCCCTAGCGCTTGCCCTCCTTTTGTTGGTTTTCCAGTAACCTGAGTCTTTTGGGCCAAATCCTTTTCTAGGTCCATAGATCAGGGTATAGCCCAGGTGGGTTCACTGAAACGTTGTGTTGATGCTGACTCCATTGCCGAATGCATTAAAGGCACTAATCTCCTATCTCTAGCACTAGCCCTAAATTGAGCTTACTCCCATTCTCTTTGCCGACATTTATTGATAACTCAAGTTGCTTATCTTTCATTGAGTCTGTCTCCTTGGTACTAGACAGTCCCAACTCTGTCTTTGCTCACCCTGTCACAGTTTCGTTTCCCAAGACAATGGTCATCCCCATCAGTTGCTAGTACCTAAACCCTAGAACTAGGGTTTCCATTCACCTTGCACCTTACGTACCTTGAAGCCCCATTTGATCTGTTCTGGTGTCTAGGTTTGATCTCTCTTGTTGAGAGCAGATCCGTGTCTTCCCCGTTGTTGTCTTGGACTAGGATAACATAAAGTGAAGGCTGCCTTGGTTGGCATGACAACCATCCATTTGGGAGTCTAGGCAGTCTTGGTTCCACCCCATAGTTGCTTGCCCCTCTACCATCCATCTTGGATCCACCTCACACAAGCAACTACAAGGTTGGTGATAACAGGGTTCATGCAATATCATGCAACTACATGCAATCGTACTATCGGCTAAATAGTACAACAAACAATTGAATAAGAAACACAATATCTTGACAAACCTTGCACAATTTCATCGTACAACAATTTGGGATTATTACACAACTATAGTGCGAACTAGTAACCGAACAGGACTCAACGGGACTAGAACTGGAGACCTCATGGTGAAACCCCCCCTTGAAATAGTGTGTTCGATGTGATTGAGCTAACCCATTGGGCTTAATACTTTTTATTCCAAGGAAAACGTTGTAGGATGGCCCACTCTTCCCCAGATTATCTAAATGGAGGGAATTTCAACCACTAGACATGATAGTAGCTGATAACCCCAAGGGACTTGCCGGATTTGAACTTGATATTGGCCCCTCGGTCTGTAGTGTGCCCTGTGTGGATGGTTCACCATTGAGGTAATCCTCGGGGCTTTATATAATACATCAAAAACACAGCATATTTATAATGTTTAAACATTATATATATGTATAGATTATTCTCCTCATAAAAAGTTGGCTTTGTTCATTGCTCTAAAACTTGCTCAGGTTAGATAAACATTTACCATATATATATAAGTTGCACGATAGAGGGAAACAAGTACGAGTTTTTGAAATAGAAAAATGTTGGGAACATGTCCCTCAAAAATGTGGAAATGGGAAATCATGGTACTGCAATATGTGTGTGTGTGTGTGTGTGCACGCTCTTTTATAAATAGCTCATTATATTGAAACTTAAGGAAGCAACATGAATAAATGAGCAAAAACATGTAAATGACGAGCAATGTTTGACCATCGCTTATTTTTCGGATCATCATCATTAGTGTTACCCTCTGCCAACCTAAGTAATCATACATGTCCGAAACGCATGTTGTGTCGCGTGGGATCGTGTCTGGCATGGACACGATGTCAACAGATGCCCAACACGTGTTTTTTCCTATATTGGAATTGGGACACGAAAAAACATGTGGAATTTGGACACGAAAAAACATGTGTTGGGCACGTGTTGACACCGTGTCCTCGCATTGTGATTCTATGGAAGGGTCATCCTCCACACCAACAGATGTAGATCATCAGATGGGCAGAGAGGAGGAGGAGGAGGAGGAGGAGGAGGAGGAAGAGGGTTAGGGAAGTGATGAGTTTGTTGATCCAGGCATGGAGGAGGACTATTGAAGATGAGATTCTTCCATCTGGATATCATCTATGATCTACCCCTTTTTGTATTTAATATTTACTACTACTAGTTTCCATTGGTATTCTGACATCTATGTAATACATTTGGATTTAGATGATTGAATGAGAAATATATTTTCGACATCTTGAGCTATCATCTGTCTCATTGCGATTTGTGAACGACAGAATGTGTAATGTGTATTGATTCTAGTTAGTAATTTCTATTGAATATTTGTAAATGTTTTAGTTTCTAAAAAAATTTGGATCTCTGTGTCTATATATATATAGAATGTGTCATCCGTATCCTGATTCCGGGTGTCACCGTGTCCATGTCGTACACTCGTATTTTCGTGTCCTTGTGTGAAGTGACTTAGCTGCCAACTCATCTAGCCTTTGCCTCTACCTCGATTCACCAGAGACATCAGCCAACACAATCCAATTTTGATGAAACTGCTTTATCCAAGCCTTAAAAAATGGTAGATGAAGCGTAACATGCCTAATCAATGATTTTGGCTTGAGTGAAGGGTACATTTCGCCAACTCCATGATAGAGGAGTTCTACAATCAGTGCTACCAAGTTAATGTCGTCGGCATACTAAAGGGTTTGGTCACTGGTGTTCTTGATTGAATGCCAATCCAATAGCCTCATACATGATATCCAATGAAAATGTTGCAATCATACCAATCCTGAAATCCTGAAAACTTTTCAAGTCTTTGAATGGGATATGAAATTTTACTTTCTCCATATGAAGCTTGGTTTGGTTGGAACCATTGCCAAATATCCTGAAACAGTTGGGAGTAATGTTGAAATTGAAGTAAAAGTTGACATTTCCTTTATCCTTCCTTTTCATTACTGTTAATTGCCAGAATTTTTGGTCAAACCCAGTCAAAAGCTGAGGAAAAAATTAGCTAAACCATTTTCGAGATGTGTTTTAAGGACAGTGGTACAGCCTGGAAACGTGTTTCTGGCCATAGGAAATGTGTTTCCCACATGTGGATGAAAACACGTTTTAGGGCTGTACCCCATGTATTTCTGTGTTTCTGTATGAAAACACATGGTACAGCGCTACCTTACATGTTTCCTACAACATAGATATAGATATTTCAAAGGGAGCCTTGCATGATTTTCCCTTCTTCCCCTGGATATCTAGATCATGAGTGGCTCAACTGCTAGTTACAGCGGCAAAAGGTAATTTAGCAGGACTCAGCTGCACTAGAATGGGAGACCTCGCAACAGGCTCCACCTTGAAATAGTTAGTTCGAACTGACTGATCTAATCCACGGGGCTTGAAATTTTATTTTATTTTTGGAAGAAGACCTTAATATATTTCCCTCTTTTTCAGATTGTCTGGATGGAGGGAAGCTCAACTGCTAGCTTTACTGTCCTTGTCTATTTTAATCTAGAGGTTTGTGTCATAAACATTTTCATTGGGCATGAGAGAGCTGAAAGAGTTTTTTAGGGCGACAAACTATACCTGATTGATATATTGAGGGGGGGGGGTATATCAGGTTTTTTGATGAAATGTTATTGTGCGCACAAGATTAAAATCTTTCAACAAGCATTGTAAAAGCCAAGTTGTGGTGTTACATCCAGGTGGATTTCTATCTTGGCATATTGGATGAAATAAAACCTACAGAACCTAAGTGCCAACATTTAATTTTTCTTAAAGTTTTTATATAATAATATAGACAGTAGTGGTAAACTGGGAAATTAAGAAACACACAAATGGAGGGACAGATGGCGCACTTAGAACAGAGGAGTAAATTCTCTTTATCCAAGCGGTGAACTAAGCAGGAGACAGCTTCCAAATTTTAGATGCAGAACAGCAGGAATAAATCCCTTTTTCTTTGCAATGTCTGTCAAGAAACTAAGAGTCATGTTGGACACAACTATATTGTGACTTGTCTGTTTATAACAACTAAAATATGCTCAGAGATGTTCAAGCTAGATGCAGAACTTTACTATCAAATTCCTAAGTGTTTCAATAAATACTGCAGTTTCAGATAGAGTTTAGAAGCATATTCCTTGCATTATGACTGATAACATGTATTGGAATATTATCTTAGGTACTTGCATGAATGATGTTTAATACACATAATGCAAGTGAGTGTTTGTCTTATTACCATTGGATTTTTTTTCAGTGTTTCATGTTGAGGAATGTTTTAGATTTGACTTAAATGTTTTCTTCTCTTTAACATTGAGCTTTTTATGCTAAGTTATTGTGAAAACTGGTGTGAATGTTTTTATGAGGTTTTCTGCTTGATATCTTTCTTTTTTCAGACAGGAGATGGAGTCCAGGCTCACAGATGCCTTAAGTTCTTTGGTACCTAAAAAATCTTATTTCATGGCGAAGGGTGTTGCATTTCATGAATATACATCTTTTCTGGGGAGAATATCTAAGCTTGAAGGAGTTCGTCTTTCACGTGCAAATACTCTTAAACGCAGGTATACGTTTGGTCTCTATAATGGTTTGATACTATTTTTAGCTGGGAATGTATTTTAATCATCTATCAAAGCTGTGTAAAACTTACTTAGCTTACTCACTCTGATTATTGATTAGTCATTTTGGCATTGTAGGGCTCGAGGGCATCATCATTACTTGAATGCAGGACCAAATTCTATTTCTTCTAAAAATATAGCTTCATTGGTTCGACATAGTAGTTATGGAGAGGCCTGTAGAAGATGAATAGTTCAAGTGCTTGACAATCATTATGAAGCATTATTTCATTCAATTATTTGCGTTTATTCCTGCAGCAATTGTCACAGTAATTTTTCTTGATCTAGTTATTTTATCTAAGTAGACTGCTTTCTAGAAGCTTTCTAACTCTGTTGGCTCTCTGCTTACTGACATGGATTCAAGATGTTGCCATGTATAGAGATCAAGACATACTGTAAATCTTAGTCACTGCACTCGGCGGATTTTCTCGATAAAATTCGAAATTCGTCGAATCTCAAGCATTGGTCAATGTAAAGGAGAATATCAAATTTACTGGCGAATTTTAAGGAGAATTTCAAATTTACCGGCGAATTTTAAAATTGGGTCATTGGTGAATTTAATGGCAAATTTTGAATTTAATGACTGCAATTTTTTTGGAATAAAGTTCTTTAGCAAACCTTAAAGATTCTTTTTAAAAGAAAAAATACCCACACACCCACAAATTATTTTACATGTATTTGAACGACATATGATGTTCTAACATAAGCTATCAAGAAGTTTTAGCAAAATTTGCTTAATTCTATTTACTGAATTAATCCCAATTTTCATCATATTCTTCTGCATCAGCATTATTTTTCAAATTTCATTGTCATCAAATTTGAACACAAGATGGGTCACGTTCTCATTGGAAGCTGCTTATAACTATACTGCCTGTTTATCATTAGTATTTATGGGTGATCGAGCTTACATTGTCACCATTTATGTATAACGGCGTTAAATGATTTTTTTCCCAATATTAGAATTTAAAAGGGGCAAGCGGTGCATTGAATGGATTTATCAATCCAGGCATTATTTTGGCGGCTTCTAAATGTAACATTGGGTTCCATAATTGTTTTTATATGGACAGGTTTCCCAATTATTGAAAGATGATGGGCAGAGTTTTTTTATGTAGGATGCTGTTAACAAAGATACTTTGCTAGCAGGGGAAAAGAGTCGATGTAAACCAGCAAAGGTAAGCTGTATCTTAGAAAGGGAATTAGGATTCAAATTTCAAATGCATTTTAGTTAGAACAGTCGTTAAAATATAAAATGTTGTTTAGCATGCACCGCTGTTCATGCTGTCTTGGGAGCCTGATTTTAATTTTGGTTGCCTCGATCTTGTGATTACAATTGAGATTAGGTGGCCAAAATTTGGCTGTGTACAATATTTGCACTCTGCAAAGAATTAATTGGTCATTCTTATGCACATACTCTTTTGGGTTCTATTATTAGATTTCAAATCAGCAAAGATTAATTTTTGTCATGTTGCTGCCCAGCCACTGTAATAGACATATAGGCTATTGAATACACATAAATATAGTTACTCTGAATATAATCACAAATATAATTACTCTGAATATGCTCTGTTTCAAGCATTTCTAGCATTTACAGTTGCACATTATGTTGATGTCTGTAGCTATGTGAGGCATCTTCACATGAAGTCAGCCCAGTAAAGAGATGAAGTTGCGAAGAAATTGAGGAGATAAAAAGAATTAATTGAATTTTGTAAAATATGTCCGATATGAAAATTTACAATAAGTTTTTGGCTTATATAAGCCTTTAAGTGACCGTTCGTAGAGTCACATCAGTTCTTACTAATTTTGTTATATATATATTTATTCTCTTATATATTGTTATTTATTTATATATTTTTACATTTTTATTTAATCATTATGAAAGGTATATAACATTGACCTCTTCTTCTAAGCTGCTTTGTCCTCAAAGCAGAGCAATGATGGATATTGTTGAATGAACGTCTCGGTTTTCCATGAAGCGTCTTCTTTTGGACAACTCTTCCACTTAATAAGGTACTCTTTGATGATGTGAGAATGTAGTCTTCTTTCTCTGATGTTGATGATGGCTTCTTGGTCTAATACAAATTTCCCTTCTTCATCCAAGGTAGGAAGTATTGCCTGAGCAGTTTGATGTTGACCCAATAATTTTTTAAGATTCGAGACATGAAAAACGTTGTGAATTCGACTCTTATTTGGTAACTTCAATTTGTATGTTATGGGGCCAATCTTTTAGATAATTTGATATGGTCCATAAAACTTGGGTGCCAGTTTATACTTCCCATTGTTGCTTAAGTGACAATTGCTTGTATGGCTGAACTCTCACAAATACCCAATCTGCTACTTCAAACTCTCATTTTGTTCTATGTAGATCTGCTTGCTCCTTCATACGATTTTGTGCCATAGGTAAAATATTCCTTAGGACTTGCATTATTTTCTGATTTTCTTCAAGTTGACTTTTTATTGCAGGTACTTTTGCATCACCTTGAACGATTTCCTTCCATCGTGGAGGCGCATAACCATACAATGCTTGAAAATGTGTCATCTTGGCGGATGTATGATAGGTGGAGTTATACCACCATTCTGCAAGATGTAACCATTGCAACCATTTGTTCTACTTGTCAGTATTGAAACTTCGAAGAGAGGCTTCCAAACATTTGTTAACAACTTCCGTTTGTCCATTTGTTTGAGGATGATAGGCTGAGCTCATGTTAAGAGTGATCCTGACTTGTTTGTAGAATTCCTTCCAAAAATTGCTTGTGAATTTGGCATCTCTGTCACTAACGATGATTTTTGGAAATCCATGTAATTTATAAATATTTTTACAAAAAACTTCAATGATTTGTTTAGCGGAGTCAGTTTTCTTAATTCCCATGAAATGGGCATATTTTGTTAATCGGTCCACTACCACGAAGGTTTTGTCCTTGCCTTCGGATAAGGGTAACACTTAAATAAAGTCCATCAATATTTCCTCCCATTTCTGGTTTGGAATGTGAAGTGGATGGAGTAGCATTGGGGTCACGACATTTTCACATTTAGTTCTTTGACAAGTGTCACACTTGGCTACGTACTTTTGAATGTCTTTATACATTCCTTTCTAGTAGAAGGATTGCCTAGCGTTGTAGTAAGTTTTGAAAAAATCTACATCTCCTGTGGCTGGGGAATCATGAGATTCTTTCAACACCTTGGTCTTAAACTTAGATGTTAGGCTTAAGTAGATCCTTCCTTTATACCAAAGGATGCCATTCCTCCATTCGAGTTTTGGACCTCGATTATGATCATTAATTAAGGCGTAGGTGTCTAGATTCTTGGCATATTCTCCTTGGATTTCATCTAACGAGTCTGGAACTACCATTGAGATTGCATAAGCCTTGATTTCTTCATCTTTTTGAGAAAGGGCATCAACAACTAAATTGTCCTTTCCTCGCTTATTTAGTATCTCCATGTCAAATGTAGCAATTTTTTCTATCCATTTTTGTTGTTCAGTTGACAATGTTTTTTTTTGTAGGAGAGATTGAAGACTATTGTGGTCTGTTCTTATCAAGATTTTGCTACCTAGGAGGTATTGTCGCCATTCTGATAGAGCATGTATAATGGGAAGCATTTCCTTATCATACGTGGATTTTAAACTCTCTATTGTTGAGCTTTCAGCTTTCAAATTCTATTGGATGACCTTCTTACATCAAGACTACTCCTATCCTGAATCTGAAGCATCGCACTCAACTACAAAGGGTTTTGTGAAATTCGGGGTTGCTAATACTAGTGTTGTTGACATAATGTTTTTCAATGCTTCAAAACATTTTTCGGGTTCATCATTGCATCGAAATGAATTTTTCTTCAATAAATTTGTTAGAGGGGTAGTCTTATGGGCGCAATTCTTCACATATCTTTGATAGTACCCTGTTAAGCTGAAAATTCATCTTAATTTCGAGATGTTATCTGGTTTGGGCTACTCGGTGATTTCCTTGATCTTACTGGGATTGACTTTGACTCTTTCCTTCGATATTATATGGCCAAGATAGCCCACTTCTTCTTTTCCAAAAGTGTATTTTGACATTTTTGCAAAAAATTGATGGTCTTCCAAGATGGTTAGTACTTGATCTAAGTGTCGGATATGCTCTCTCCATGTTTCGCTATATATGAGGATATCATCAAAAAATACTAGTATGAACTTTATGGTTGGAAGAATTCGTTCATTATGGCCTGGAAAGTGGTTGGAGCATTAGTTAACCCGAAGGGCATTACCTTGAACTCATAATGGCCCTCATGAGTATGGAAGGCAATTTTTGCTACGTCTTCTAATCTAAACTTGATTTGGTAATATCTTGATCTCAAGTCTAATTTCGAGAAGTACTTAGCTCCATGAAGTCCATCCATCATCTCATCGATGAAGGGGATAAGGAATTTATTCTTAATTGTTACCTAGTTGAGTCCTCTGTAACCTATGCACAACCTGAAAGATCCATTCTTCTTTCAAACTAACACTACTGGAGCTGCATAAAGGCTTCTGCTCTTTGAAATGACTCCACATTTTAACAAATTTTGGGTCAATCTTTCGATCTTTGTTTTATGGTGATGTGGATATCTGTACGGTTTGATATTGACAGGTTTCTCCCCTGGATTTCAATCAAGTGCTCAATCTTTTTGTTTGGTGGGAGCTCCATCGGAAGCTCTTGGAACACCTTGTGGTGTTTTTGGATTATCTCTTGTATCTCTGGTTGTTTGCAGTCATCTCCCTCACATGTTAGCAACTCCATTTCTTGACATTGAATTATGTAAGCAGGTGCTCCTTTTTGAAATAGCCTTTTCATCTGATGTGATGTGACCAATTGAGTTTGGGGTGGTTGGAAACTATACAATTTGTACTTTTTCCTAGGGACTTGAACTTGATGAAGTGTTCTTGATGGTTAGCGAAGTAAGTTCCCAATGTCTGCAACCATTGGATTCCAAATACAACATCTACTCCTCCAAGAGGTACTGCAAAGAAGTCGGATTCTAGGTTGTACTCTTGCATTTGTAATTTAAGATTGAGACATTTTCCCACGTTTTCAATTTTCTTGCTGTCTGCTACCATAACCTTGATGTTAGGCATTGGGAAAACGAACAAGTCGAATATCTTAGCAAGATTAACATTAATAAAGTTATGGGTACTGCCAATATCTATGAAAATCGAAACATTGTTGTTTTTTATGTTCCTTTAGTTTCAGTGTTTGTGGTTGGGATGTCCCTGTAATGGCGGCTAATGAGATCTTTGGTGTATCATCTTCTAGTTTTGAGTGGCATTCCTGCTGGTTTCCTATATCCTCCTCACTTGACTCTTCATTTTCTAAGACTTTTTCTTCTTCTTCAGCTTCACAAGCATACAACTTTTGGGGGTTGCTCCTTTGCAAGCATCTATGCTTAGGTTCCCATTTCTCTCCACAATATTTGCACTTTCTTTCCTTCATCCTCTGGGCTTCTAAACTAGGTTTTGCTCCTTCCCTTAGATGCGGCGACGTATATCTTGAAATTCCCGTATTCCCTGATAGGGGAGGATTGCTCTTGGAGCAGTTTTAATCAAAGCTAATTTGAGCGAATCTTTTAAACTTGTTCTCAATGATCTTGGCCTTATGTCTTGCCTTCTCCATGGTGGACGTGTTACCTAATTCCAACTCGTCTGAATGTGCGATTTCAGTCCATGTATGTAAGTTTGTAAACGTTGGACACCAGTTAGTTCTGGAACTCGAGTTTCCAGAGCTTCCCATTCACATGTGTACTGATCTACACCTCCTTTTTGCTGCAATATGGTGATCTTGGCAAAGAAGTATTTCTTGGTTACGCCTTGAAACCTCTGAAGAAGATCGTTCTTAGATTTATTCCAACTAAAGGAACAAACTTGGGTTGTTTTCTTCCACCACATGTACTGATTGTATGCATTTCCCTCCAATTGCATGGCGGCGTACTTAATCTTCTCGCTATCGTAAGGTATGTTATGGATGCCAAAGTATTCCTCTGCTTTATTGATCCAAGCGATGCATTTCTTTTCGTCCCCATCAAATTTGGGTAACTATAATATTACCCTTATTTGGTACCCATATGTTTGGGGATTCAATATTGAGGGAATGTTAAAGAAAGAATCTTCATCGATCGCGTTATGTCCTATTGGCCTGGCGTTTTGAGGTGTATTTGGAGGATGTGTATTGAAGGGGTTTAGGCATGGATTATGGCTAGGTGGGGGGAATGAAGTGTGTGGTAGTAGTCTGGCCAAGAGACTCTTCAGTTTTCTTTTGATCTGCTTTCAATGCACTGATGCCTTGCTCTATTCTTGTCTTGAGTCTTGCTAATGCATTATTATTTTGTCGATGTCTGCCTTGAGCTCTTCATATCTTTTGTTGATTTTTCTGTCCAATTGGTCCAATCTTGCACTAGGGTCCTACCATTTTGGCGACTACAGGAATTTTCTTTGTGTTGAACTTTGATTTATTTTTACTGGTGGTCTGAACATCCAACCACGATTATTTATTTATTTAAATTTATAAAATTATAATAATACTAATAATATTATTATTATTATAATATATACTTTTATTATAGGATGGATTAGTGAAATTTTAATAAAAGTAAAATATTATATTATAATAATATTTTATTTTATTCATATTAGGAGGGATTGTCGGCTATGGAAAAAGGACGCAACAGGGGATGGCAGGAGCATGAATGAAGGGAAGTGGAAGGGCAACCAAGCAAGGAGGCGTGTATGCACAGATGGGAGGAATGGCCAGCGATGGGGGTGGAGTGGAGGCTGAGGAGAGAGCACACGATTGAAGGAGGGGGGAAAGGGTACATGCGTGTGGGAGCGTGGGTCTAGTAGAGACGACGTACAAGTTAGTGGGGGTGCATAGGGAAAGGAGGAAGTGTCTAGGAGTTGTGCGGTGATTTGTGGGATTGAGGTTGGCAGGAGGAGATGCAAAGAAAAACGACGTGGGAGCAGCCGAGGCTGCGGAGAAGGACATGGCGAATGGGAGGAAGTGGATCGTAGGGAAACGCCGGACGTGGAGTAGACGTGGCATGGGGGGTGCTTGCACAGGAGGGAAGCAGGGTCGTGGACGGATGGTGTGTTGGTTGCCGGTGACTTGTTGCAGTAGGCATCGAAGCTCTGATATCAATGAAGTCACGAAGAAATTGAGGAGATAAAAAAATTTAATTGAATTTTGTAAAATATGTCCAATATGAAAATTTACATTAAGTTTTTGGCTTATATAAGCCTTTAAGTGACAGTTCGTAGAGTCACATCTGTTCTTACTAATTTTGGTATATATATATTTGTGTTCTTATATATTGTTATTTATTTATATATTTTTACATTTTTATTTAATCATTATGAAATGTAGATAACAAGAGGAGCAAGTTGGCCCAGTCAAGAAGAAAGACAAGTCATCCCCAGTGAAAAAGTTAGCCAGAAATCAAGTATAAATAAATGAGACGCCCTCATTTGACACACAAGCAAGTTTGCTCGAGTCAACTGAAGAAGTGCGCAATAGGAAGAGAGAAGACTAAATCTTGGGTTGTATAATACTATTTTTGGGTCTGTGTAATATCCCAAATACCGATATTCTACTGATTCTATGCAAAATTATAGAAATAGCTGGGCATACAAAACTGCCATGCAAAATTGCCCTATATTATAGCTAAATTTAGGGTTAGGGTTTGCAGGATAGAATGTAACACTTACCACTGATAAGTCGGCCGAAATGTTCCTGAGAGACTATGCATGCATCAAGAGCCGATTTGGTGACGAATTGGTGCTCCCTGCCTCCGGTGATACCCCAACAGCATGAGCCCAAAATTAGCTAAGGGTGACGTTTTCAGTGAACGAGGTGTCTAATGCAACTGAGAATTTGCAGGAGTGGTAGTCTTCCCGTGCCGAAGAGGATGCTTGACACATGCAGAAGTTCTGAGATTCCTAAGCAGGCTAGTGAATTGAACTAGAGGTTTAGCTGCTCACGTTCCCCTGATTCCCAAATTGTTGAGAAGTGCTCTGGATGAGCAAGACAAGATCTGATAATCACCAGGTACTGGAGGATGATATTGATGATGAGAATGGTGCCAATGTTTAGAAGATAAACACAGATATGAGGACCCAGTGAATGATTTGGGGTTTTTTAGCTAAAAACCCCCTACGGCTGCACACGTGTCCCTGCAAACAATCTCTGATGGATACTAGATAACTGCAACTGGATGAATAAGTTGAAGAGCGGATGGTGAACATGGATGGTTTACCCTGGATGAGACTAGGGCAGATATCTCACTGCCGAAACCTCGTTAGCTGAAGATATCGTCTTCAACGCCAACTGTTGTGGCTGCATGCTGTGCTGCAACTCAGGAGCTCCAAAATCAATAATAATCATCAGTAACCTTCTTTGGTCTCATTACCCTCTTAAATAGAATCTCATAAACTTTTAGGGTTTCTGCTTTACTTTTGCATGCATGCAATTCTATTTTAATGTTGACTTTTAAGCCTAAAGAAACAAGGCTTCTTCCATCCGACTGATGATTTGATGTTGAAGGAATGTCTTGTAGTGCTTTAAGTATCAAATCCATTCAGTCAATTCCCTCTTATGCAGTACCTGCTTGAACCTAAGGAATTAAATAGGTTAGCGGGTGTTTGGTATGCTTAATTAGAGGGGGGACATTGCAGTCCTCCCCGCTTGAAATTTCTTGTCCGCAAGCAACTGCAAACTAGGATGCTGCAATGCTTGCTCTCCTTCCCAAGTGGCGTCCTCCATTGGTAATTCCTTCCATTTCACCGGATACTCTCGAATCACCTTGTTTTAGAGGTTCCTTTCTCGTACCTGTAGTATTTGCTCTAGAATTAGTACCAGTAGCCCTTCATCATCTAGAGGAGGTAATTCTGTGGATGGAGCAATGTGTTGTCCTAATGTTTTCTTGAGACTGGACACATGGAATACATTGTGAATCTTGCTTTCTTCTGGCAGTTCTAGCTCATAAGCCACCTCTCCAACCTTCCGAATTACCTTGTAAGGACCATAGCAGCGAGGTTTTAGTTTCTTCGCTCCTTTTTGTTTGAGGGAAGATTATCTGTATGGTTTTAACCGCAAATATACTAGATCTCCTACCTCGAAGCTCCTCTCAACCTCGTGTCTGTCTATGTATAGTTTTTGTTGATGCTGTGCTGCCTGTAAGTTTTCTTTCAGGATTTTGAGAATATCCTGACTGTCTTGTATCCAATCTTTGGCCTTGGGTGCTCTGCTGTCTCTAAAGGTTAGATCTGCGAAGCTCAGTGCCTCATAGCCATACAGTGCTTTAAAAGGTGTCATCTCAATAGACATGTGGTTGGTGGTATTGTAACAGTATTCCCCTAAGTGTAGCCACTTAATCCATGTCCTCTGTTGGCCTGCTACATAATGAAGCAGATACCCTTCAACCCACTTGTTAACAATCTCAGCCTGTTCGTCGCTTTGCAGGTGATAGCTCGCACTGGTGGCTAGTTCTATCCCTACCAATCAAAATAACTCCTGCCAGAAGGCACTGGTGAATTTACTGTCCCGATCACTGACTATGGTTTTGGGTAACCCGTGTAGTCTGAAAATTTCTCTGAAAAATAACTCGACTATCTGGCCTACGGAGTAATTGGATGATAAAACAAAGAAATGGGCGAATTTGGTCAGTCGATCAACCACGACATATAAGCAATCTCGCCCTTGGACCTTGGGCAACCCTATAATGAAGTCCATGGAGATACTTTCCCACTTTGTTTTGGAATTTGTAGTGGCAGAAGTAACCCTGCTGGATGGATGTGCTCGACCTTATTTTGCTGACAAATGCTGCATTCCCGCATGTGCTGCATAACCTCCCCCTTGAGACCCTTCCATGAGAACCTCTCTCGGATGTGCCTGTAGGTCTTCAAGAAACCCTGATGTCTTGATAATGGAGAGTCCTGTGATGCTTGTATGATCTTCTTTTTTAAGGCTGATTTTGGGACGAGGTATATCCTGTTCTTGTAATAGATGACGTCATCAATAATTCTGTACTTGTCATCTTGAACCTGTCCATCCAATAATTCACAAGCAAATTTATTTTTGGAATACTCTACTAAGAGAAGAGACCTCCAATCAGTGGATATACTCATGAGAGATAATGAGTCGGGTCGTCTGGACAATGCATCGACTGCTGTATTGTTCTTGCCCTTCACATACTCTATTTCGAAATCGTAAGCTTGCACCTTGCTGATCCATTTCTGTTAGCGTTCATTCAGCTCCTTCTGCTCCAAGAAGTACTTGAGGTTGTTATGATCCGTCTTGATTTTAAACTTGCTGCCCACGAGGTAATTTTTCAGTTTCTTGCTCTCGAATGCAATTGGGTGATGGTTTTGTATCAACACTGCCCCTACCCCTTCCCCTGATGCATCACATTCTACTACAAATGGTTGTGAGAAGTCTGGTAGTGCTAAAACTGGGCAAGAACTCATGATGACTTTCATCTCTTCAAAGGTTTTCTGTGCTAATTCTGTCCAAGTGAAGGCTCCCTTCTTTGTGAGATCAGTGAGTGGTGCGGCAAATTTGGAGAAGCCCTTAACATACCTTCGGTAATATGTGCAAAGGCCTAAGAAGCCTTTCAGTTTCGTGACTGTTTTTGGCATGGGCCAATCCTTGATAGGTCGTATTTTTTCCATATGAACCTCTACCCCTTCTGCATTGATGATGTGCCCTAGATACAACATCTCCTTCATGCCAAGCTCACACTTAGACATCTTGGCGTAAAGCGAGTGCTTGTCTAGAATGCTCAATACTTCGTCTAAATGTTTCAGATGTTCCTCCCATGTTTTGCTGTAAATCAAAATATCATCAAAGAATATTAGCAAATACTTACGTAACTGAGCTCTGAAAGTATGGTTCATGCACGACTAGAAGGTGGTTGGAGCATTGGTGAGTCCAAAAGGCATGACCAAGCACTCATAGTGACCATAGTGGCAACGGAAAGTTTTTTTAGAAATGTCTTGATCCCTTACTCGGATCTGGTGGTACTCGAAGCGAAGATCAATCTTTGAAAAGTATTTGGCACCTCGCAGCTCGTCGATGAGTTCATCGATCTTGGGAATGGGATACCTGTTTTTGATGGTCTTTTTGTTGAGTGCTCTGTAATCGATGCACATCCGCAATGTGCCATCCTTATTCTGAATTAAGACCACTGATGATGCAAAGGGCCGAATACATCCTAGCTCTAGTAATTCCTTGATCGTCTTCTCGATCTCATCCTTGTATCTTTTGGGATGTCGGTAAGGGTTGGTGATGACTGCTTGTGTCCTCTCCTCTAGCTCAATGATATGCTCAAATCCCTTGTCTGGCGGTCTACCCGCTGGAAGGTCTCGGAATACCTTTTCGTGCTTCTGCAATAAGGCCTAAATATTTGCTGGGTGTTGGGTGTTATTCTCTGGAGGTTTTCTAAAGGTGACAAAACATTTTGCCGACCATTCTATGTCATCCTGCCTGAGCATTGCCTCCATTCTCGGCGAAGATACTAGTTTTGGGGGATAAGTGTTCATGCCCCTCAAAACTATCCGTTTCCCATCTGATCCTTGGAATTCCATTTCCAATGCTCGGTGTTCTGTAGTATATGTCCCTATTGAATAAATCCATTGAACGCCTAATACTACATGTGTATCTGCCACATCCACTAATAAAATGAATCTGTCATCTGGTAGTTACCTAATGTGACATTCAGTTTTGGAATTCAATAGTTGCACTCCATGATAGAGTTTTCGACTATTGCTACAGTAAATCCCTTAAACTTCTCTATCGGGATACCCCTCTTGGCTACCCAAGCTGCGTCAATGAAATTGTGGGTTGCTCCCCCATCAACCAATACTACCAGTCTGTGGCCCTGTACCACTCCCCTGACCCTAAGAGTATGGAATCTAGGTACTCCAAATAGTGTAGCAATAATTCCCTCTGGTGTATCACCCTGGAGTGACTCCTCCTCTGCTGCCCGCAATTCTTCTGTTGTTTCCTGCTCGTAGTCCTCCCCTTCACTATCTGAAAATACCTCTATGTAGCGGGCCTTGGCCTTTCCTATGCACTTGTGTCTTGGAACCCATGGTTCCTGACAAGTAAAACATAATTTCTTCCGTCTCAAGTCTTTCCTAGTGTCATTGTCTAACCATGTTTTGTTCGGAACTTCCTGCTGGAAAAGTTTCTTGTCCTTGTCCTTAACTGGAATGTTGGTCTTGAGTGGGAACCTGTTCTTCGGAACTGAGTCTTGGAGATCTCTGGCTCGGCTAATGGCATCCTGTAGAGTGGGGGGTTTGTAGGCTTTCACCCATCCTCGTAGTGGCTTTGTTAGGGCCTCAGTAAACAACATCGTCAATCTGCTCTCAGACACATCTGTTACCATAACAACTATCCTCTGGAATTCTGAGATGAAGGCCTCTGCGCTACCTGTTTGCTTGAGTTGAGCCAACTCCCTGAAAGACATCTCTGGATCTTTCCTGTCGAACCGCTCCATGAGTTTTTGAGTGAACTCACTATAGGAGTGGATGGTGTTGTGACCCAATGTCACTAATCCGTGGTACCACCACTCATGGGCCTCTCTGTCCAGGTGGAGGGTAGCCAATTTAATGGCATCTGTCTCTGTCATGGGATTGAGTTGGAAGTAGGTATCCAACTTTTGAACCCATATCTTCGCTGAACGTCCGCGAGTCCCATTAAAGTTTGGGATGGTTAACCTGCCCAAGGTTTTTTGCAACTCATAGTTATGATTGAATCCCTTGTTGAAATTCCTCGGCCTATTCCGACTGTTCATGTTGCAAAAATCCAAAAAAGACATGGCTACATGAAACTCATCCCCTAAGTTCCTATATTCCTGCAAATAGGCCCCAAAGGGTTCGCTAGGCTCTACCTGCATGACTAGCCCTGCTACTGCATCTACCAAGAAGTGAGGCATGGTAGGCCTGCCGGAAGGTCTGTTATATATGTGGGGTGTGTTCTGCATATTGGTGTATGCAAGTTTCCCACTACTTCTTGTAGACCCTCTATCTACCGGTGAGAGAGGTGTAACTAGTTCTGGTTTCGCTGATAATCTATTGATTGCATTAAGTACGTCCTTTTGCCCTTTGGCTAAGTCTTGCAATGCGCTTACTAGGTTGTGAAACTCCATCCTGTCCTCTTCTTCTCCCGTTCCTTTTCCTTTGTCAAAGTGTATACTTGTTGGGTCCATGTTTGAGTTGGTATCTTCTAGTTGGATATCTTCAAAGTCCTATGTGTACTTACTCCTTCTTTTCCTATAGGTTACAAAAGTGTCCTCTTTTGTATTCATATACTTCTCATGTTCAAGCCCACAGCTGGCAAGGAACATGCTCTAATACCACTGTAATATCCCAAATATCGATATCCTACTGATTTTATGCAAAATTACTTAAATAGCCGAGCATGCAAAATTGCCTTATATTATAGCTAAATTAAGGGATAGGGTTTGCAGGATAGAATGTAACACTTATCACTGATAAGCCGACTGAAATGCTCCTGAGAGACTATGCATGCATTAAGAGCTGATCTGATAACGAACTGGTGCT
The DNA here is from genome assembly GCA_001517045.1 of Pseudotsuga menziesii. Classification (NCBI taxonomy): domain Eukaryota; kingdom Viridiplantae; phylum Streptophyta; class Pinopsida; order Pinales; family Pinaceae; genus Pseudotsuga; species Pseudotsuga menziesii. The sequence goes on along the minus strand of LPNX010422270.1, from coordinate 1,063,998 downwards.
CCCTGCCTCCAATGATGCCCCAATAGCATGAACCCAAAATCAGCTAAGGGTGACGTTTTCAGTGAAGGAGGTGTCTGTTGCAGCTGAGAATTTGCAGGAGTGGTAGTCTTCTCGTGTCGGAGAGGATGCCTGACACATGCAGAAGTTTTGAGATCCCTAAGTAGGTTGGCGAATTGAACTGGAGGTTTAGCTGCTCATGCCCCCTTGATTCCCAAATTGTTGAGAATTGCTTCGTTTGAGCAAGACAGGATCTGATAATCACTGGGTACTGTAGGATGATACCGATGATGAGAATGGTGCCAGTATTCTGAAGATAAACGAAGATCTGAGGACCCAGCGAATGATTTGGGGTTTTCCACCAAAAAATCCCCTACGGTTGCACACGTGTCCCTGCCAACAAACTATGATGGATACTGGATAAGTGCAATTGGATGAATAAGTTGAAGAGCGAATGGTGAACCTGGATGGCTTACCCTGTATGAGACTAGGGCAGATATCTCACTGTCGAAACCTCGTTAGCTGAAGATGCCGTCTTCAACCCCAACTGCTATGGCCGCACGCTGTGCTGCTACTCAAGAGCTCCAAAATCAATAATAATCATCAGTGACCTTCTTTGGTCTCATTACCCTCTTAAATAGAATCTCATAAACGTTTAGGGTTTGCATGTCACTTTTAGGGCTTCCACTTTACTTTTGCATGCATGCAATTCTATTTTAATGTTGACTTTTAAGCCTAAAGAAACAAGGATTCTTCCATTCGACTGATGATTTGATGTTGAAGGAATGTCTTGTAGTGCTCGTGTCAAATCCATTCAGTCAATTCCCTCTTATGCAGTACCCACTCGAACCTAAGGGAATTAAATAAGTTAGCGGGTGTTTGGTATGGTTAATTAGAGGGGGGACATTACAGTTCGCTTTTGTTGGAGAATTTCCTCCTTTGGCTCTAGGTTTTGTCTAAATCTTGTTGATGTGATGATTCTTGCATTTGGATGTACTATTGTATCTTGAATTGATATCTTTGAATAAGAAGGTTGCTGGGTTTTCTCCCTTGTGGTTTCCTAGGATAAATCTTTGTCTCTTATGTTTATGTGCATGCTTATTATCTCAGTTATCCTTATTTGTTAAAGTTGAAACAAATGAAAATTATATTTTAAAAATCTAACATGGTATCAGAGCAGTGTTGAATAGATGCCATTGCAGGAAACTTGGGCATCCAGGTTTGGACCCTTCTCCTCATAGATTGTGTTGAAAAGAGTTCTTGGGAAACTTGCCCTGATAGGGCACACCTTTTTGTGGAAGCAAATTCTAGAATGGTGAAGCTTAAATTTTGACCTAATTTCTTTTGGAACTAGGAAACTAGGGTTTCAAATTTTGGGTTCTTATGTCCACAAATACTGAAGAAAAGGAGGGCTACTCAACTTGCCCTAGGAGAGCGCATCTCTTTGTGGAATCAGTTTTCCAAATTCCAAATTTCATTTTTGACGTAGTTCTTGTTAGGGCTTTTGCAACGGATTTCATATCTTAGCTCTTTAGTCTTTAGTCAAGATGGTTGTTGGATAGAGAGTAGAAGATAAATTGGAGGGAGTTTTAAGCTTTCGATCTTGGAAGAGTAGGATGCTTATGCCCCTAAATGAACATGATCTAAAGGATTATTTTCTCAAAGATATTCTAGAGCCAGAGGAAGTCAAGAGAAATCAAGACTCAAGAAGAATGAAGCCACAACCATGAGAATTTTGATGGACTCAATGAAAGATCATCTTGTGCAACTTATTGCAAGTCAGAACATTGCTAAGAAGATGTATGATGCCTTGAAGAATCTATATGAGAATGAGAATCCTAGCAGAATTTTGGCGTTAAAAGATCCACTTCGTCAAATGAAGTTCACAATGGATGATTCAATTTCTTCTTATTTATTGAAGATTCCTCTAATCAGAGTTCAACTCACAATTGTTGATGAAAGTGTCCATGTCTAAGATCTTATGTTGACATCTATGGGTGGATTTGCTCAAGAATGGAAGCCATTTCTGAGAGGGATATGTGCTCATGGTCAGTTACCTAGTTTTTATCAGTGTTGGTCAGAATGTATCCATGAAGAAATAAGGGAGCTTGCATCTACCTCAAAGGAAAAGGAAGAAGAACTAGTTCTTGCAGCCAAAATTGGAAAGAGGAGATGAAAGTGGAACATAAGCAAGAAAGGCATCAAGTTATTCCAAAATCCAAAGATCAAGAAGGGTAAATCCAAGCTCAAATGTTTCAATTGTGACAAGTGTTATCACAAAACTTGTAGTTGCCCCACATAAGGTATCTTATTCAAAACAGTAGAGGAGACATGCAACTAAAGAGGTGAATTACGAGTATCCTAACCCGCATATATGGATTGGTTGTCCCACTGGTTAGGAAACCCTTCACTTTATGCCACTTATGAGCCAAGTGACAAAGGGGGAGACCTTGATCTAACCCAAAAGGAAAGACCTAAAGCTAAGGCACTAGATCAAATATGGCAATAGAGTACGTAAGGTGATTAGCTAATGAAACCCTAGATCTGAGATGATGCCATTGGCAAGGATGTTTTGGGATATTAAGGTTTAAATAGTTGAAATGTAGCCTAAAGTGTTATGAGTGCTGGCACAAATGATCAATGTCATTACCTTGGGGGAACTGGAGTTGAGAAATGATGGTATGCCTAGAGTGATGAATTGAGAGGCAATTAAGGACCACTAACACTTGATTAATATGGATTGATGATAGATGTAACAAAATCCAGAAATACAAGCCAAGTCGAAACTTGAAACCTAGAAAACGACTTCTCTAGCAAGGAGGGTGAACTGCCTAAAAATCAGTGCCGGGTTTTGTGTGGGCAAATGGGGTCCAAATATGACGCTCTAGGAGATCTAGGGGTTTTGAGGTATAGCCACAAAAACCCAAATGCTGATAAATCCAAATTATAAGTACATAAGCCTTAGTGATTTTTTATGATTATTAAACTAGGGTTTTAAATGTGTGACAAATGGAATGGAAATCAAAACTAGAGAAATACAAGGAAATACCTAGAAATTTTGTTGATGCTAAGTGCAATGATGTTCTACCCCGGTTGTAGAAATTCCAAGCAAATTTGATGAAGTTCCAAGCTAAATCGATTTGTCCAAATTGAACCAATGTGCCCCTCCCTGCAAATGCAAACTATGAAATGTTAGATTTGATCCACAAGAAAGAAAGACTATGAATGCAAGATGAATGAAAGAGCATAATCAATGATTACACACACATTAGAAAAACCCCTTGATTGCCAATGTCTTCAAATGAAGAGAGATGGATCTCTCACAAAAGCACCTGAAAGAGAAGACACCCTCCCTGGAAGTAAACATGACCTCCATAAAATATATATGGAAGTATCATAAATCAACTAGAATGTCTCTAGAAATTGTCTCACAATGAAGCACAAGAATGATCTATGTAAAAGAAGACACAAGGTCTTTGAAAATTATTTCTCTATTCCGATAGCCAAGAGCCAAAAGTCCCCTTTACAGTGAAGAGTCCCCTCTTTTAAATAAATTCGAGAGAGACGTAAACCCTAACCACTTTTTGAAAGAGTGGCTAATATTAAAAGATACAATCTTGATCATCGACAGTGGACATCTTTTTACTTTTTACATACATGGATTACAATGACCAAATCGAAAGGGGGCACACTTTTTCCCAATAACACCTTATGAAAGGCAAAATATACATCAAGTGAGATATATAAATGATGATACATGACAAGGGGGATGCTTTAGTGAAATAAATCAACTTCGGCTCAATATACAATGACACAAGATATAACATGACAATATATAGACTCCCAAGGGGAAGTGTGCGCTCTCCAAGGAGACGTCCTCGCTAGGACTGAGATAAAACATGATAAGTGCTCCTCTACAAGGTACAAGGCATGAAATACTTGTAGAAGGCCTCATCTCATTGTAATATAACATCCCCAAGCCATTTCCTAGCCAAAACTAGCCAAATTGATTTTTTTGGAGTAACCATGGCCATTTTTTATGAATGAAAATGCCTGGAAATCATTGATGTAGAATAAATACGCCATTATTTCCCTTTTTTTTTCCTGGAATCATAATCAGAGTGTATCGGTTGGATCAGAGACCTCAAAAATAGTAATGATGATTACTCATACCACATATTTATTTGAATATGCATTTGAAGGTCAACACCATGTCCAATATTAAAAGATATGACCATAATAATAATAATAATAATAAATAAAGATATCTTAGTATAATGGACACAAATCATCAATTGAGCTTGGAAATGGTGTACTGGACATATTTGGAAGATAAATATGCAATCTTGAACCCTGTAGTCAGACTGCCTCGGTAACTGTGTTGACTAGGTCAAACTAGGTTTGACCAGGTGAAAATACTTGAAATAAAGGATGAGCAATGATCTGGATGATCTTGTGAGAACAAAGGATGAATGAAGCTTGTTATCACCAATCTTGTAGTTGCCTATGTGAGGTGGATCTAGGATGGATTGTAGAGGGACAAGCAATTAAGGAGGTGGAACCAAGACTACCTCGACTCCCAAATGGATGGTTGTCATGCCAATCAAGGTAACCTTCACTTTATGTGTCTTAGCCCAAGACAACAAAGGGGGAGACCCAGATCTACTCCCGATAGGAGAGATCTAACCTAAACACTAGATTAGATCAAATGGACTTGAGGTACGTAAGGTGTAAGGTAGTGGAACCCCTAGATCTATGGATGATGTCACGAGGTGAGCCAAGGCTTTGGATCAGGGCTTAGGAAGTATGAAGTTTGATCCAAATTGGGACACAGGTGACCTATAAGGTAAAGAGTAGATCTGGGGTTGAGGTACTGGCAACAAGTGAATATCCGCTGCCTTGGGAAATGTGACCAGTGCAGGGAGGTTAAGGACAGGATTGGGGCTATCTAGTATTGATGGATAGACTTGGTGAAAGATATGACAAAGTGAAAGTACTCGAGACACCAAGGAAAAGTTAGTTTACAAGGAAAGAAGGACAAAGAGGGGGTAGCGCTAGGTTTGGAGATAAGTGCCTGTCAGATCTAGGGCAATGGAGTCACTATCTGCCTAGCGTTGGAGGAAACCCACCTTGGAAATACCTCGATCCACACACCCAGAAAGGTATTTTCCCGGAAAAGTCAGTCTACAGGGAAAAACCAGCAGCAAGGTGGCTAGCGCTAAGGTTTGAAAAGTCAATTTCTCAGATCTAGGGTAATCTGGAGCATAGAAGAAAAAATCGGCGAAAAATCGCCGCTTTCACGAAAAATCGCGACTTTTTCTCCCCGGCGATTTTTTCTCCCGAAAAAATCGTGATTTTTTGTAAAAAGCTGACCACGCGAGTTTTTAAAAAAATCGGCGATTTTTAAGGAAAAATCGCGCCACGATAGAAAACCACGGCGCAGCGACTGAAGGTGATTTTTTGGTGTTTAAAAATGATTTTTTGGGTTTTCTTTTTTCGTTTTGGAGTTGCTGAGAGGACGCCGTGAGCACTGAGAGTGAGTACCCTTCGACCTTGAAGAAGACACCGCCCTGACCGAGCTTGCTAGCAAGTGGTGTGTGGGCCGTGGCTGTTGCTTGAACTGCCGTGAGGAGGGTTTGCTGAGCAAGGAAGTCGTGGCTCGTGGGGCCTTGGCATTATCTCCGGTCAAGACTCAACACAACTCAAGCCTTCATTTGGTTACTGGTAAGTGAAAATATCTTCATATCTGTGGTAGTATACAGCCTAGCACTCCTTATTTACATGTTAATGACATAACCTTAAACCAAGTAACTAACACAATCCGGAATTTTGCAATCTAATTTTCTGCATTAGTTACTTGTCCTATTTAGCAAATTTGCATTCACTTTCACACTTCTATTTTGCTGGAATTCATATTGTTAATAACCATATCATTCTCAGGGTTTATCTGTATCATTCCATGGGTTTATCATCAATTTTTGTTTTTGTTTTTAAGCTGTTAGTATAAATCTGGAATTTACCTCTCTTTTCTGTTGGCAACACCAACAACAAAATAAAAGACAATGTCTGGATAAGACACATGCCACTTCGGTTATTTTCCATAAATCAACACTTTCAGTGGTTAAACTTTTCAGGTCGCTGGTTTAAGTATTTTCAGATTTTCTTGTTGGTTATTTAACTTGGAAATCTATAACAGCATTTGCACTTAGATCACCAAGTTATTGGGATAATTTCACATGATTCTCATTCAATTCCTTGCTTAGTATTTGTGATCTATTCATTGGGTAACTTGGCTATTTCTTGACAAATTTACTTGTGATCTTCGTTATTTGCTTTCAATCTACCAACAGCAGTTCAGCAGTATTCCCAAATTGGAATCCCAATTTGTATTTCTGTTTGTAGATAAGCTGCTACAGACTGTAATAGCAAACTCTGTCTTGACTGAACAATTGGTGTCTGACAGTCTGTCACAAAGGCTGTCAATCTGGAACATTTGCTAGTAAATCTAGATTCTAGAGTATGTGACTACTCCAAGATATAGATTGATCCTTTCCTTGTGTCAAACCGCTTATCCATTGGCCATCTAGATTCTACATAGTA
>LPNX010422270.1:937760-1055568 GCA_001517045.1 Pseudotsuga menziesii | reverse complement strand
TTGGAGTGTCTTTGATAAAATACACTCAAAGAAACGCACCAGGTAAGTACTAAGAAATTTATCAAAGCAATTAAATTCATTGTAATTTAAGATCCTGTTTCATAATGGTTTCCTCTGGAATCAAGACTCATTAAATCTTTTTATCACCCTCTTACAGGTTGGATTTCCCACGCCTGAATGACTTGGTGTATGTCCACTACAATCTTCGACTGTTGATGAAGCAGGTGGAGAAATCACCCGATGTGGATGCCATTTGCTTGGACAATATTGATGTATTGTCCAAGTGGAGGGTGGAGGCTGAGTTACCTATCATGGAGGAGGTACCTGCATGGTTAGATGAGGAGCAGCAGCAGGGGCAGGAGCATGAGGAGGAGCAGGAGGAGGAACAAGAGGAGGAGGCGGACCGCTTTGACCCAGAGGACTTCATGGAGGGTGATGTGGCTTCATCAGCACCACCTTCTACAGTGGTCGATGCATCTACTCCCTTATTGGCAGTGGCACTGAGTCCCTCATTGGCACCTAGTAGTACAGGGCCAGGACCTTCTACTGTCAGGGGCAGGCCTGGCAAACAGCTCATTATGTTTTCCCCTAAAAGGGGAAGAAGGCATTGATTTATATTTCCGAGACAGATAGTTAGCTACTAGTTTTGTGATGTCATTTTGTCTTATGATATATGTATGGACCATTGATTTCCCACTTTTGTTTTGAGTACTATTGGACAACTATATTCAAAGACCAGACTTTCAATATTTACTATTGACTTTCATGTCTCATATTATATTTGGCATGCCTACATGATATCTATCAGTGTTTTTTCTATATTTATGTGTCAATGTATTTATTTGATGTCATTGTTGCTTTATATGCTTAAAATTATGAAAAAAATGAATATATTTTGTTTTTTTAAATATTTGCCGTGGTTTGCCGATTTTTGCCGATTTTTTCCGCCGATGTTGCCGAGAAGATGTTTTCTGGACCCTTGCCGATTTTTTGCCGATGTCGATGTTTTCTACTATGATCTGGAGACTTCCGGCTCAATGTTGAAGGAGAAATGGAGAGAGGGGAACCTGATCTACAAACCCAAGTTGTAGTTTTACCGGAAGAATAAGATCTCGAAAAAAGTGAGAAAAATGATGTGGAGCGCTAGGGTTTGGGAGGATTGTTTCTCAGATATAGGGCAAACCAGGAAGAATGAGCTCAACGTTGGGGATGAAATGGTGAGGGGAGGACCCTATCTAAAAAACGCAGCTGTTTACTTTGCATGAATGTTTACTTTTTAGCATTTTTATTTTTTTATCATGTGTCAATGGGTTGAGATCCAGAAGAAAGGAACTAACATGCAAATCTTACCTATAAATCCTTGTAGATGCCTTGAAGCTGATGATCCTTGTAATCTCGATCAATTTGAGAAGACCTGTGTGATTTCTAAGCCCAATGTTTTGCTCCAAGTGACCAATGCGCCCTCTCTCCTGCACAAGCAAAAGTCAACAATATCAAATTTACTATGTCATGAGAAAAAGACAAGATCTACAGAAAAAGAACAAGATGTAATCATAGATCACAATGAAGCTAATGAAAACCCCTTGTTACAGACGAAGCCAGTCCAAGCAAGTTGAGGTTGCCCTGCATAAACGCCTAAGTGAAGTCGCCCTCCTGCAGACAAGACAATGATCCCGGAAAAATATAGATCTCACACAAATTTCTCGAATGCTAGGAAGCAAAAGACTTTCCAATCACCATCTAAGAACACCAGATGCAAAGGAGATCCAAAAAATATCCACAAGAAAGTTCTTCTATTAATCATATCCAAGAGCCAAAGACCCCTTACAAATGAGAAACTCTCTCCTTTAAATAGGGACGGGAGAACCAAAATCCTAACCACTTTTCAAATGAGTGGCTAAGATTAAAAGATACAAATGTCTAATCAATGGTTGAGATGAGCTCAACAGACAATACATGGATCAATATAACAATATAATATAAAAGTGGATTAAATCACCCTAGGAGAGGGGATCCCACTCAACAAGAAATACATGAAGCACATGGTGGGTCCATGGAGTGTTAACTAACTCCCTTTGGGTGTCCCCATGGCACAATAAAATAATACAATCTCTTAAATTTATGAATTTGTGCCTCTTTGAGGAAATTGTGAGCCTCCCAAAAGCCCCAGAAAATAATATAAAAAAGCCCCCAAAATAGGTGTGGGCCCAATCTGGTGCTGCAACTACTGGAGAAGGTCTGGAGGACATCACTCTCATCATCCTGACTCATCACATGCCATTTCCTTGCCTCAATAACCCATATCAATTTCTTTAGTAGCCATTTAATCATTTTTTAATCTGCCTTGGGAAACGTGAACCTGCCAAAACAACCTCCTGGGGTGCCTATGTTGTCCAGCTGATCCCACCAGGCTCTCTAGGAGGGGGGTACTATGGCACAATCAAGTGGCTGCACCCATTATGCCCCATATAACGCCCTAGGAGATCCAATAAAAACATCTCCCTGCTTAGACACATCATCCAGTGAAGCAAAACTACATCAAAAGGGTAAAATGAGGCTGATCATCTCTGCAAGTGCCTGGAACTGAAAACAAGATGTCTCACTAGACTTAGAGAGTCCAAATCCATCTAGGGTATATACTTATACCCTTTCCAGGTCTCTACCTGATCATCAACAATATCCAATAGACAAAATAATAACCTGTAAATGATCAGATAACCAATATAACTCAGGCTGGCATCCATACGCTGCAAGTGTTCAAAGGCTAAGACATGCTCTACAAATCATTTAAGTAACAATCATAACAAGTAGCAGTCACTTCACTGGCGATTCATCAATCAAATACATATATATAGGGCTTCGTTTATTAATCATAACTCAGATCAGACATTCAAGACCAAACTCACTTCATAGTTGTAGTTAATTTTTCTAGTGAAGGGTGAAGGCTAAAAATTACATGGCTAAGACAAAGGATGACCACCAACTCAACATTGTGATACATTGGATATGGAAAGGGAATACACATATGCTGGACAAACAATAACAAAGGGGATGACAGTGCCTCACAAATGGGTGAACTACTTTAGAGGAGCCTACTCACCTTGACAAATACTCACAATCCAACTCAATACAAGTAAGGCCAACAATCTTTAGATAGAACTTTTAGGAACCATTGCTTTTTTGGGCCATTGATTTTCCGTATCCTTGGTCTACGCACTTTTATGCGTACTTTTATTATTTTAGGCTTTGCATTCATGTAAGTTGAAAAACACTACTTTTCATGAATGTTTAAGATATTTCATTACATTATTTTACAGAGACAATTTCATTAGGCTAGCCTTTCATTCATGTATGTTGAAAAACACTACTTTTCATGAATGGGCTTTTTTGCAAGATATTCATTTTATGTCCAGATACATTGTATTGATGGCAGTGCTACTTGTTTCAAGTAAGCAAACACATCCTAGGTAACTCAGAGCCGAGACACAAATAAACAGGGAGGTTTGTCCAACAAAGGCTCTAGCGAGGGAAAGGTCCTCCATGGCACAAGTCAAGCAGTAGGTTAGGTTAAAACATAACTGGAAGGTAATGGATGGGTGGAGACAGTGCAAGATGAAACCAACACTAGCAAGCCAAAAGATGGTGGGAATGACTACCTCTATTCTCCCTACGGAGGGTAAAACCAATGAGTATAGATCAAGAACTTCCAATTCTGAGTAGGGACATCAAATACATACTATAGATACATCCAAGTCCACATATTTATATGACTGCCAGATCATGACACTAAATGCTAATACATGTTACAAAAATGAGTATAAGAGCAATGATAACCATAACACAATATATAAGCTGAGTCATAACCATGCAAATAATCCATTTGAACCATCATCTGTCCAACGAGAAAATACTGATACAAATCTAGGCATCACTAACTGCTTTGCAAATGACTAAATGACTACATCAGTCCTCAAATCTGAGTGTTATGAAACTCATTCTTGGCATGGGAGAGTACAATAGTGCACTAGTAGTATAATGATCCATCAAAACTGCTCATCTCAGTATCTCATATGTAGGAGATCTGGCTGAAAAAATATACTGAATCTGAAAAATAGAATATGGTAGCTCGACTACTATATATGTGATAACAAAGATCACATGATTATGTTAATAGCCAAACTTAAAAGATATATAGCACAATAGTGGTATAGCAATACAAATAAACACATGGCATGAGTTAGAGTAACCATTAGATCCTTCACAAAGCCCCTTATGTATGCTCACTTAGAAATTTAACTAGGTTGCTATGACAAGTGATGTGGAAAAACAAGGCTAAGTTCAATGGGATTGACTTGTATGACTTTAACCATGTGATCTCTTGGAAATCAAGGGATACAAAACTCCACAATGACAATATGCATGGTAGATAACAATAAAGAAAAATGTCTCACAGGTGGATAAGGTGTTGTTTCAACCTTTCACACACCTGGGGGGGGTAACATGGTAGAAATCTTCAAGCTACCTGGTGTGTCCTTGGGGCCAAGTCTCGAGTCAAGGTTGTCACCTTGTTCTTGACAATTCTGTTTAGGCCAACTCCTAATCGAAGCCAAGGGGGGTAGACCCTATTAGTTTCTGTAATGTCCTCTTCTACTTAGGCATTTGAGGACCAACCCGCTAACCTATGTGATTCCTATAGGTTCGAGCAGGTATTGACAGTCAAGGAATCAGTCGAAGACTGATGCCATATATAGAAGATCTAGGGCATTAATATTATATCACCATTGGGTCGAAGAGGGCCACTAGAGCCAAAGGCCACCTGCATGCATGACATTCGAGCATTATTTAATGATGCATGCACCCGATTAAGTCTCCATTCGCATGCATGCAAGTCAACTGCAAATTAGAAGATAAAGTGACCTAATTAGGTCAAAAGTTAGGGTTTGCGCATGCATGCAAGTCAACTGCAAATTAGAAGATAAAGTGACCTAATTAGGTCAAAAGTTAGGGTTTTCGCAGTTGAAAGTTATAAAAGAAAGATAAAGTGAATGAAAAAGTCACTTATGTGATAATTGATTTGTGGAGTCGAATTGGAGAGCTCAACGAGCTAAGTTGGGGTTGAGTGCATGCTCAACTAATTGGTGTATTTCGACAGCAAAATCTATTTGCCCTAGTTCATGATCAGGTTGGATCATCCAGGTTCAACACTAGTTCATGATCAGGTTACATTCATCAGTTATTTCGGGAGGTTGATTATTCATCCAGCCAGAGGGTTTCACCGTCACATCGTGTCACAATGATCAGAGACAAAGCAATTCGTTTTCCTACCTACAGGGTTCAGAACTTCTGCATGCTGCTTCCATCATCATTAGAGGGGTATTATAACCCTAGTGCACATCATCCGGGCTTCCAGCAGCAACTTATTTATTATTCTGGATCTTATACAGTTTGAGAGGAGGGCGCATTCACATGTGGAGGATGATTTGGTGTATCTTCTTATTCCTCCGACAGAATCCTTGCATGCTGAGACCAGTCTCTTCACCATCAGCTGATCTATATACTGGTATGTACATGCATTGATTTCTCCTATTTTATAGCATCTTAGTATTTTTCTAGGGCACATATTTGCATGCAACTGCATGCATGCAAAGTTCGGGGTTTGCTTTCCTATTTGATTAAGGAGTAAGTCTATTAGCCATCCACAGTATACACATAAACAAGAAAATATCAGTTTGGGATATTACAGTTTCTAAGGTTGTTAACGTTTAGTGTGATGATTTATGACTGAGTAAGTTATTTATGAGTTTTGATGAAAATACTGGAACAAGATATTGCACAATATATGTACGCTCTCCTTTGGATCTTGGCTCGCTTTTTTGGCAGCCAATGAGATTATGCACATGGATGCAAGATTCAACTTTGAAATGATTAAAGAAAATACCTTCTAAGCAAGATTAAGATCTACTTTAAAACAAACTTGCATGGAAGTGAACTTTCTTAAACAAGATCTACCTAGAAAGGTTATGAAACTTTGAAAATTGAGATCTAGCTTTTTAAAATGCTTATAGATGATATCTAACAAATAATTTTGACTAGAATAACTTAGATACTCATAAGCAAGCACAGTATTCAAGGAGAATACTGATTTTTAAGCAAGAGAAGGGAAAGAGAAAGAATATGTAGCTGCAAAAGTTTTGCTCAAAAATCTTTGTAGTGGGATTCTGAGGGGCTGTCTTTCATAATTGTTAGAAGTGGGGTGGAGTCAACCTTGATCCACACCTCCTCCATGCTAGGTATCTAGAAAACTCAATCACACATTTGCAATACTCGTGAGATCTTGAAACACATATAAAAAGAGGTTAAGATAACATATAAATAAACTTATTTACATGCAGTATTTCACCTCTAAGCATACATGAAAACATAGAAATTAAAGTAATCTTACTTTCAATTCCCATTCCTACTGATTCAGAGGAATCCTTATAGACAAGATCTATACAATGAGAAATGCAAGAAAATGGAGAAAATGGGTTACCTCATAGAAACATGACAATTTTAGCCCACACATAGTAGCACAACACCATTAGACTCCAAAGCTTCTCTTTATTACAAGCACAATCGCAATACAATAGAAAATTACAGTAGAAGGCACTCTCTGCTCCAAACCCAACTAGTTTGTGAGAGAGGAAGGGGCTTTATTTATAGCCGAAGAGGCCCAGATGGGGTGCATCCAAGACTGACAGAAAGAGTATGAGTTGAGAGAGTTGATTGAGGAGAGAACTGAGTTGAAGTATGTTGAATGGGAGTGGGACTGGAAAGGTAGATGACAACTCTCTCACCTAGCTCCACCAATCCATCCATCATGTGCCACCTTAGCCACATGTGTGGGAAGAGACAAAGGGGCGCATCCTAAACTTGGAGTTCTCCTTCCACCTCTTTCACCTAACTAAGACTGATGCCTTCAACACCAGTGGAACTCGCCTTCATTAATGAGAGCGAATGCAACTGATTTCAATCAATTTCGACAAGTTTCCAGTGAGTTAGGAATTTGGGATTTTTCTCCATTTATTAGTATTTTCTATTTTTTAATTGATAGTTTTGATTTTTTGGAGATTTTTTACTTAATTGATAAATTTGTCACTTAAAAATTAAGAAAAGTGGGTTTCTGGGTTAAACAAATATTTGAGTTAGAAAATGAGCACTCGCATGGCAAAATCCGATCCCTAACCACACTTTTATTTCATTTATAATTTTTCCAATTAGACTATTAAAAAATAGCCTAAGTTTATGGAAAAATTATTTTCATCAAAAATTAAATTAAAACCTAGGAGGACCTAGCACATGTCCATATGACTCAATATTAATGCCTAGCATGTTTATAAACATTGACACATAGACTCTAATAACCTCCTTAGGATGAACACCAAGACGACTACCCCAAATTTGGAGGTGAGTGAAAAACTCATAAATTATTAGTCGTTTGTTCAACAACAAATAATCACCAAGGTAAAAAACACTTTGGGCTAGTCAGATTGATATCTATGTCTAGTAGATTGAGTTTTTTACATACTTCACCATGCTAGGACATTTGATTACAATTCCCGCAAGGGGGTATGAACATGTGGTACATGAAAATTTTTAATTTTTTTTCCAGAAGAAGCTTGGCTGACTTTTGAACTTTGAATAATGAACAATTGTGCTTGTTTAACTTTGTCGGCTCACTTGATATAACCAACTAAGAATGACTTTGTAGATAACAGGTGCTATGGAAATCTCCAATAGACTCTATCAATTATCCTTTTTCTTAATTCAATTAATATTGCTTCCAAGAGCATTTCACATTTCACAAGATAACTAGCCAGCCTCCAAGGGCAGGTGCCTTGGACAGCCATGCAGGCCATAGATAATGACTCGACCTATCCTTGACAGAGTTGCCACCTTGTTGCCCGGTAGGGGAAAATGGCCATACATCATACAAAGGATGAGTGTTCATCCCTTGGCCACTGACTAGTTAATTTACTTTCACTTTAATTAGGCATATTGTTTAGAAACACAACTAATCTCAATTGGCCTTGCATCCATTTAAGTATAGCATTTATGTGTTTTGATGCATTTCAATTCATTCGCAGAGATAAAGGTGGGGGAAGGCTTGTCAATCTCACAGGTCCAAGTGGATCTTCAAGATGAAGCATGCCGCAAATGGCAGCGTTGAGAAGCACAAAGTCAGATTTGTAGCTTGAGGCTTCTCTTGGAAAGTAGGAATAGATTATGATGACACATTTTCTCTAGTTGCCAGGTATTCTATTATAAGATCCATTATTTCTCTTACTTCTGTCATGGGTTGGAAATTACATCAAGACTACTTTCCTCAATGGTATAATTGAGGAAGAGGTATATATGGAGCAACCTGAGGGTTTGCTATACACAAGGAGTCTCATGTTTGTAGGTGGAATAAAGTTCTTTATGGGCGTAAGCAGGCATCGTGGGTTTGGTACACCAAGATTGACAGTTACTTGACAGAGTTGGGCTTCACTAGAAGTGAAGCATATCAAAACCTTTATTACAAGGTTGTTGATAATCATCCCTTGATTTTAGTACTTCATGTTGATGATCTCTTAGGGGATGAGAGTCTAATTGATAAGTGCAAGAGGGAGTTGACTTGTGAATTCGAGATGAAAGACTCGTGGTTTATGCATTATTTCTTAGGTTTGAGGTGTGGCAGGAGTTTGATAAGATCTTCCCTAGACAAGGGAAGTATACCATTGAGATCTTGTGCAAATATGGCATGATGGATTGTAAGTCCATGGCTACATTGATCGAGGCAAATCTGAACAAGTTACATGATTTTTCCATATATCCAGGTTTAGTGGATCCGACCATGTACTGCCAGTTGATTGGTTCCTTGTACCTGGTTAGCACCAGGCTAGATATTTGTTATGCAGTGAACACGTTGAGTCTGCACATGGTCGAGCCGAGTCAAGTACATTGGGTAGCAGCTAAGCATGTGTTGAGATATCTTGGTGGTGCAGCTAGTTATGGATTGAGATATACCTCAGATAATGGAGTGAAGCTAGTGGGCTTCACAGATTCATATTGGGATGGGAGTGCATTTGACAGAAAGAACACCTTTGGGTGTTGTTTTAGCTTAGGGTCTTCTATGGTAGCTTGGTTCAGCAAGAAACAAACTTTTGTGGCAGTCAGTACAATCGAGGCAGAGTACATTGCAGCCAGTGCAACTAGCAAGGAAGTAGAGAGCTTTCGAAGTTGCTTGCATATTTTTATGGTCATGAGCTTAATGTGACAATAATATTTTCTGATAACTAGAGCTGGGTAAAGCTCTCAGAGAACCTTGTGTTCCATGACACGTCCAAACATATCGAGATCATATATCACTACATCAGAGACATAGTTCAGAAGGGAGCAGTGAAGCTCCATTATATCTCCACAAATGAGTGGAATGTAGATATCTTTACCAAGCTTTTGTCCAGAGTGAAGTTTGCATACTTCCGTGTATGAAAATTCAGTCATAGCAATATGAGGACTAAAGCAAAATCTTACAAAAGATTCAAGACAATTTACACACAAAATGACATAAGAGTGCTGCAGTTAGAGGTTGCAACTGTATATTATCAATAATCAATCAGAAGTAGTGATGCAATGTCGTGCACTTGCATGAATAGCAAGACAATTCGAATCCCAAGGAGGTCATTCGAATTACACAGATGAGAGTGGTTTAATTGTTAGTTAGCCACACTAGACACATCAGTTAACCACTAATCACAATCAATAATCGACTCTAACTGAATCGGAGCAATAATGACAGAGTCTAAATGAATAGAAATCAACTGCATGTCAATCAGTAGGTGAGGGCGCATGTCTGACTTCAGTTAGCTCAGATGAAGTGAATTGAAATGAAATGAGTCACCAGAAGTTGTTGGAGGCGCCTTAAATCACTCCAGTTAACTGGGAATTGCCAAAAATAGACAAAATAGTGATGGAGGCGCCTTCATAGCTGCAGTTTAACTGAAAGTAGGTGGAATAACCACCAGTTAACTCATTTGGGGCGCTTAGGTCATGCAGATCAACCCAGATTTGCTCCTTGATTGAAGGAGAAAGCTCAGTTAGTCTCCTCGATTGAAGGAGAAGACATAGTTGGCTTCCCTGATTGAAGGAGGATGATCTAGATGAGGTTGATGTCACCAATTCGAGTCAATAACTTAGGATTAGTGGATAATTAGGCCAAATTGACCAAATAAAAATGTGTGGGTTAAATAATGACTCCAACACTGTGAAAGGCTTGGGGTGGTGGAGATTCCCTTCCTCAAGAAGAGAGATTGATGACTAGTATGGTTGTTGATGAGACACAAGCTAAAACTTATGGTTGACTCATTTGAGGAGTGTATCCCTGTGTGGGATAGTTCCTATGTGGAACGTTCTCTAGTGTGGAGAGTACTCCTTTGTGGAGTGGATCCTTGTGTGGGATGGTTCCTCTGTGGAACATTCTCCAGTGTGGAGAGTACTCATTGGTGGAGTGGATCCTTGTGTGGGATGTTTTGCTATGTGGAGAGTTCTCCTATGTCGATTATGGGCTCAGAGGGGTGGACTAGTAGTCGTCATCTCCTTCTAGTTGTAATGACTGGTAAATTGGAAGAAGTGTCTTCTTGGGGAGTACAACCTCCATTTGATTTGAGATTGATAAAGTCCTTTGAAGAAGCGTCTTCCTGGGCAGTATAGCCTCCCTTCGATTCGAGATTGATAAAGTGCTTGGAAGAAGTGTCTTCTTGGGGAGTATAGCCTCCTTTCAATTTGAGATTGATAAAGTGCTTGGAAGAAGTGTCTTCCTGGGGAATGAGGCCTCCCTTCAGTTTTAGACTGATAAAGTGCACGAGGAAGTAATCCTCTTTGGTCTAGGATGACCAAGCTGATTAGGCAAATTAGATATTATCAGTGAAAAGATAATATGGTTCCAGGGAGGGACAATGTTCCAATGGGAACTGTTGCTTTGGTATGAAGGACTTGATCAGAAGAGACCTTCCTTATAATGACGAGATGTTAAAGACAACTATGAAGCTCATATGATATCCAGATGTGTTCGAACATGATGATGCCTCCCTAGCTAAGAGGGAGGCATCATGTTGCTTTGGTATGAAGGACTTGATCAGAAGAGACCTTCCTTATAATGACAAGATGTTAAAGACACCTGTGATGTTCATATGATATCTAGATGTGTTCCAACATGATGATGCCTCCCTAGCTAAGAGGGAGTGTTGATGGTTGTATCTACGTGAGGCATTCTCAGATGAAGTTGGCCTAGTGAAGAGAAGCAAGTCGACCCAGTCAAGAAGAAATACAAGTCGGTCCTAGTGAAAAAGTTAGCCAGAAATCAAATATAAATAAAGGAGACACCCTCCTCATTTGACACACTTAAGCAAGTTCGATCAAGTCAGCTGAAGAAGTGCGCAAGAGAGAGAGAAGACTAATTCTTGGGTTGTAGAAGACTATTTCTAGGTTCGCTATTGTAGGAGAATTTCTTCCTTTGGCTCTAGGGTTTGTCTAGAGCTTGTTTATGTGATGATTCTTGTATCTGTATGTACTATTATATTGTGAATTGATATATCTAAATAAGAAGAAGGTTGCTGGGTTTTCCCCCTTGTAGTTTCTCAGGATAAATCTTTGTGTCTTTTTATGTTTCTATGCATGGTTATTCTCTCAGTGATCCTTATTTGTTAAAGTTGAAAGAAATGAAAATTATATCTTAAAAATCTAACACATTATGTAGGGATAATTTCTTATTATGCGATGCAAAATTCTCAGCATTAGGAAAGGTAAGATGAATGCCCAACTTTTCAACTAAATGAAGTTTAATCATTGGGGAATTCATATTCCAATATTATGGAAGCCGTCGTTATTCAATTCATTCCGAATATAATGATTTAGCCATGCAATTTATTTTGAAGGTGATGGTTGACACTAAGTAATCTAGTTGGTTAATTTCAATTTCACACTTTGCAACTTATTTCACTAGTTTCAATTCCACTTGTCTTGTGAGCATCCCATGATTCAATGAAGTTTAAGCATGTTGGGGGACTTCATGCTCCAATATTATGGAGTCGTCGTTACTTAATTAATTTCAAAGATGATAATTGATCCCTTGCAATTCATTTCAAAGGTAAGAACTGATTGTAGTTTGTTTCATTAGTTTCGATTTCATATTATGGAATTGGTATCACTAGTTTCAATCCCACTCTACTCTTGTGAGAATATCATAATTCAATCAATTCTAAGAGGGCTAATAAACTAGTTTTGTTATTTTAAACATAATGTAATTTGTGTATGAACTCAACAACCTCTTTTTCATTGAAATTCTTCTCCAAATCCTGCAGCTGGAGATTATTGTTTCACTTAAGTGATGGCAACCTTGACTATGAAACATTGCCCAAAGGGTTTTGGTCCATTTTAAGGCGAAATGTCGGAATTGTCCATTTATTAACTCATTCATTTTTAAAATAGTTAGTCCTATAAAGGATTTCCATCTTACTCAAATGGTCATGTCACTCTAATTACAAGGCTGTTGTCTACTCAAATGATCATATGGCACACAAAGTACATCCTGGGGGTGTGATATGACACATGTTTGGTTACCCTGTTAGATATTTTGTTTATTTTGTGGGCAATAATATGTGAAGGAATCAGTTTCTTCCGATCATGTCCAGATCATAGAAAGCACTCATATTCAACGTTAAGAGGGCTTCAATTATCACTTGAGATTGGACACTCTTTTCGTTGCCACAAGGTGTAGATTTCTGCAGTGGTGGAAGTTTAATATCCAGATGTCTAGGTATATGAATAGGCAGTCATATAGGTGGATTATTACGGCTGGTTTTGCATAATATGTAGGCCATATTTTTCCAGCATGAAAGGCATATAAATCAACAGATGGAGAGCGCTCGGTTATTCTGTCAATGATCCCCATGGTTATTTCTAAAGCTGCCCAATACGCCGTATTTTTCAAATATGAAACAAGCAACCCACGTAAAATCACATCTTTTGGCTGTTATGTTAGCGCCTCTTCCAGCAGTGGATGATGAATGTTTCCAGTTCATAGAAGTGCACTTGTAATGACAGGTTTTGCTCACGATGTGCGTTGCCTCGGTGATATTCCTAATTAATAGGAAATGCACTCTAAAATTAGGTTCTTGTACATCATATAAGGGGGGGATATTAGTTTTTATTTTGTGAAATAAATCTTCAGAAAATTCCTGAGCATTCCCCCATTTTGAGAATGATACTTGCTGTAAAACGGTTGCTGTAGATTTAATGTGCTTAACACCCTGGGAATCGAACCTTGGATCTGTACAACATACCTAATTACTTGCAACAATCCAAGCAACAATCTTGGTAATGATGGCACCAAATGATTGAGCTAACTCTCAGAACTGTGAAATGAATATATTAGTGAAGGATATTTTTTGTTATTTTCATTTATTGAATAGATATTTGATCACGAAGTTGCAGTGACTAATATTTTAACTCTTTAATTTGGAAGGGTAAGAAATGGAGTGGTGTAGTGTTAACCTTGAGATATTTTGAAAGTGTTCTACTTGTAGGAGTCAACCCCTCAGAGTTTTGAAAGGTTAATCTTATAACATTTTATAATTAGATTAGATTTTGAGGTATTTGAAAGGGCTAGTAAACCTTTTGAGTTTCCATTTCCAAGGGGTAGTTTTAGCTCCTAGCTTGTAAATTTAAAAATACAACTTTATACTATGTAATTTATGAGGCATTTTAAAAGCAGATCTCGAAACAGTGTTGAGAGGATAGGATGCACTTTGAAATAGAGCTTTGGTAGAGTTGGGATGCATTTAGAAGGAAAATCTCTAGAAGCAAGATGTGAGACATTTTGAAAGAATAGCTTGGGAAGAGAGTTGGGAGGTATTTGAAAGTTGATCTCTAACAGAGCAGTGAAAGGTGGGGAGGCATTTTGAATACAAAGTTCTAAGAGGTAGATTCAAGATGCAATCTCAGGCTAATGGAAGTCCTGCAAAGGAAGATTCTCTCTTTGGTGATATGTTTTCAGTTTTTTCTCATGTTGTTCAATTATTTTTGTTTGATTTCATGCTTGTAAGATGGCCTATTCTTCAGTTTGACACATGGATGTTTAGACTGACTGTAAGTTGTCTAGGTTTTCTGCATTTTCCACTAGTCTTAGCAGTTGTGATAACCATATTTTGATTGTATAATTGCTTTAGATTATTTTGTTTCATTTGTTTCTAACTCAATGCGGTTTCCAGGTTGCAAGTCTTGAGGTTTTTTAGGCTAGTTTCATGCGTTCAGCGTCCTCCAGGTCCTAGTCTTACAGGGTTGTCTTGCTTACGTTCTAACCATCAGTCCTCTTCAAAATTTGGCATGAAATACTACTACTGAGTCAGTTAGATGAATGTTGGCTAACTACGGTTTTTGGTTTTGTTGAGGGAGGTCAAAATATTTCATTTAGTTATTTAAACTTTATAATAAAAAATTAACTATGTTGTGTCAAGTTGCCTTGCATTTCATACATCTTTCTATCTTGAGGTAGCTAGAATCCATCCAAGACATATTTTAGGCTGCAAGAACCTAACGAAACCAGTGAACCAATGTTTTTGCTTAATATTTATCTAGGTTTTTTTGTGACTTACGAATAGGTAGTTTTGATATGTGTGTGCAGCTTGAAAATGTATCAACTTACAATGCTATTGCCATATCCCTTCTTGCACTCCAAGATTCTTTAAATTAGGCAGGATTTATCTATGTAGGTAAAATTTATTTGAATCTCTTTTGGTTATGTTATCTCTCACACTTTGGTGCAAGTCTGAAAGAAATTTCAGTTTCCCTTTTCCATCATGGTCATACGATTTAATCTAACATTTTGTATAGTTTAGTTTGGTAGATTAGCTTATTTTTTAAGTCATATTGACTATGCAATTAGAATATTAGAAAATCACCTCAACGAAACCTCGTCTAGGAAGGCGCACGATTGGTAACCATAGTCCTCAGTTTGGTACGAGGGAGGCCTTATATGGACTTTAATAAGCTATACTATTAATAGTAGATGAAATGTTAATCACCTGCCCAATTATAATTTGGTTTCATAGTTTTCATAAACTATTTTGAGGAGCCATGGAGGAATGAATTGCCATGATCTCCTCTAGATGTCATCTTCTTCCATGGCAATTCATTTTTCCATAGCTCAAAATCGTTCATGAAAACTAGAAACAAAAATATAGTACAAAGTGTGACAAGATTAAATCCAAAGTAAAATACAATACCATGCAAAGTCTGTAAGTACATTAATGTATACAATCATTGGGCCACAAGTTTGGGCTAGAGGTACTTCACTATGCAATAGATCTACAATATGACAATCTAGTAGTGTGTGGTTGTTCAACATGTAAAGTGTTGAGTATGAAACTTTTGGGTGTAACATTGTCACATTATAGTAATGATGGAGTATTAAAAGCGGATGGCCTCATACCTACCATTGTTGTCAAGGATCCAAGGCTTCATGTAAATCACACAAGAATTGCTACATGTGCTCATCTTTGGAAAAGATGAACACTAGACCAAATGAATTTTCTTTCTAAATTGTCTAAATCATTTCCATATTTATAGTAGGAGGTACAAGAAGTTAGATGCTATAACACAAAGGTTATCCAAGTAGCATTGGTATTTTCTTTGTGCCTTATTTCTTTTATAACATTGTTCAAGAAGCCGTTCAATAATGAAATCTTGTTAAAAATTTCAACTTTCAAAATCATAATTATTTCTATTTTTAATATTTGTTTATTTCAAAATAAATTTAAATATGAAGATAAGTTCTTTAATTTTTGAAGGCCACTCGATGTGTATATTTTACATTAAGATGATTTGTTTGTAGTAAAAATAAAATAGTCTAGGGATACTCCAAGAACATTAAATATGATCTCAAATCTAAATAAGGTAAATGTGGTAATCCCAAAAAGGGCAATCTTGACACAATCTACATATGCATAGTAGAATTTATTGTGGTTTCCTTGTAAATTGCATCATCTCCAATGGATTGTGTTATCGACTAGGCTACACCTAGTTGGACTTTCAGTGAGCCGCCAGTGATGAATACGATACTTGTTCATATTCAGAGTTCAGAAGTCCTTTCAGGCCTCCATGACCATTTTATTTTTTGTAACACATGTTCATACCCCCTTGGGGAAATTGTAAAAACTGTCGTAGCATTTAAATTTTTATAAAAAGCTCGGCCTGCCGGACTTAAGCATCAAGTCGACTAGCCCAGTGTGTTTTTTCCCTTGGTTATTATTGGTTGTTGAACAAACGACTAATAATTTTTGAGTTTTTCACTCACACCTCCAAAGTTGGGGTAGTCATCTTGGTGTTTCGGCCTAAGGAGGTTATTAGAGCCTTCGTGTCGGTGTTTTTCACCATGATAGGTATTCGAATTGAGTCGTATGGACATGTACTAGGTCCCCCTAGAGTTTCGACAATTTCCGCAAATTTTTTTTTCGTCCGTTTTTAAAGCCATTTTTTAATGGTTTAATTAAAAAACTTCAGATTGTAATAAAAGTCATATACATAGTCCGTTTCTGACGTGGGGACACTCGTTTTCACACTCGGAGTGCCCACTTTACCCAAGGGACCAGTTTCTACATCAGTCGGGCAGCTGGAGCACCTCGTGAGACATTATTTGAGCTAAAAGTGCATACAAATAGCATTTTAATGCTAAATCTGGACAAATTGGCACTAAAGTCAAATTCTAAAAAAAGTCAAAATCATTTAAAAATTTGATTTGAGTGGCATGACAAGGGTCCCATGTGGCTAGCGATTCATATCTCCTCTCATATAAAATCAAAGTTTGGTTATAAAATAAAGTGGTGAAAGATTATATTAAGAGGGTGATGTCAAGCTATTTCCAAATCGTGAGCATAGATGCGAGTAGTAAGGAATGTACCCCCTCGAATGTATGTCCCACTTAAAATTTTTGTTATGTGGTGGATTATTATACCATATGGTTTGGAGCTCGTGTTATCTCATTGCTCACGTCATCTCATATATTGGTATCGTGAGCAAGGTATGTAGGGGTTCACGCTGGCCATTATGGTGACAGTGAATAGCAAGGAGTGGGCCCCCTTTCATCCTCGTCACTCTAAGACTTTGGTTTAAATTTAATAAAGTTTACCATACATCAAAGCTTGGATCCCAACGAATATTTTATTGGTGGAGCTCACGTCACTTGCATTCCGTACATACGCGTGAGGGATGGTGAAGCTTGCGATTTGGTTGGTATGTGTTGGAGGTTTACGATTCGTTGAAGGAGTTTGGTGAGAGAGGTGTCAATCACCTCCTTTGTTCACTCGGCTAGACTCTGACTTCATCTTCAGTATTGATGAGGCCCCCTTGGGTCTCCCTTTTCCTATATAAGCTGGTCTCATCTCCTTTGTTCAACATAAAAAGGTGGAACCTCTGCTTGTAAGATTGTAATAGTTTTTTTGAGTATTGTGAATAAGAGGCTTTGGAGGCAATTTCTGTGCAGGATGTTTGGATAGAGTTTATTCTACATTAGTGAGGTAACCTGTATTTGTTTTCATGCTTGCATATGTTTGGGATTAACTTGCTTTCAGAAGGAAATGATATTTTTGTAAAGATAAAAGGTAATTCTTGTTAGGTTACTCTTTTATTGCAAGTCGAAGAAGACTATTTGATATATGTATGATTTCATGCTTGGATCTACATTGTTGTTGTAGTCTCTTTTGGTTTACACAGGTATTTTTTAATCCCCATTGCTAGTGTTGATAATTTTTTGCAGGAAGCTAAAGTTGGAGTATTGATGAGCGAATGTGCTCTACCTTTCCTTCAGTAAAATTGGAAAATAAGTTTTGTCCGCTCTGATCTCACGAAGGAGGCGTTTTTTATCCTTTATTTCTTGCTCTACTCTGGGTTCTTTAACTTTTGATCCACAAATTTCTTAAATTTTTTTTTCGGTTTCAAACGTTTCCATATTAGATCTAACATCTAAAGTCATATCAAAGGGATCTAATGTCTAAAAGTTTCTATTTCTAGTT
The DNA here is from genome assembly GCA_001517045.1 of Pseudotsuga menziesii. NCBI lineage: Eukaryota > Viridiplantae > Streptophyta > Pinopsida > Pinales > Pinaceae > Pseudotsuga > Pseudotsuga menziesii. Next base: position 1,037,482 of record LPNX010422270.1, on the reverse strand, counting down.
TGCTTCAAAGGTACATTTAAAATTTTAGATCTAGTTACTTTTCCCTTTTTCCGCAAGTTTAAAAATTTTGAAATTTAAAAAAGCTTGTTGAAAAAGTTTTTTTATGCATTTTAAGGTTTGATCTAGCATTTTTGTGCTTGAGATTTGCTTGTTATTCTTCTCAAGAGGCAAGCAAAGATCCTAAGAAGGCAAGCTTTTTAGCTTGCCTCACTTAGTTGTTTCCTTCTTTTTTGTAATCAGTTGTTAGATTTTTTTTGTAATTTTTTGCATGTTGTCCAAAGACACTTCCAAAGTGTTTTTGGGCATCTTTTACTGACATATGCTTGCTGGTTTTTAGCAGGCCCATCAAAAAAGAGAAGGAAACTCTACCTGAAAATAGTTTTTTCGAACATCTGGAGCTCTCGGGAGGCTTTCCCCTTAGCTGGGCTTATTTTCCTTGTATGTTGTACACCTTTGGATCCCAGATAACAAGGGCCAAAGAGCATCTCTGCTGAAGCATTGTAATCGATTAATAAAAGCAAGTTTGAGAGGGCTCGGTAGAGCCCGATCCCCATCCCCCTTGGGGGATTTGTGTCGGTGTCATTTTTCTGTTTTCTTATATGTTGTTAGCGTAGTTGTTTTTCTTTATCATTTCATGCTTTGTTTGAGTTTTGCAGAAGTAACCTGAATACTTACCCACTGTGCTATACCGAAGTACTATAAGAGAAAAGATTTGAGCAGTGTAGTAATTAAAAAACAAAAACAATTTTGTTATGCATTGCTAAGTTAAAATAAAACCCCTCGCTTTCCCGAGTACAGGTTCGTGGATAAGGGCTTGCCCGAGTACTAAATCTGGAAAGAGACTTCTGGGTTTTATCTTTTTTTCTAAATCAGAAAACATGTTCTAAAACTTTAAAAATAAATCAAGACTCCTTCCCCGTATGCTCTACACTGCTGCAGCTTGTCTGATCAGTTGGCTGTATCAGAAAGGGATACGAGTTACTAGATCTAATAGGAAAATCCACACAAGTAATTTTCTCAAGAACTCGGGAGGTTGCAAAGGGTAATCACTACAGAGTTAGAGGGCTACTCTAAGCAAGTTTATCCTCGCCCCGTCGGACACTTGGTATTACCGCTTTAGCACTCAGTTCGAAGGGACTTGACTTGTTGGGACAAACCCACAATTTACCCATTCCTTAATCAATTCATCTAATAATTTAAAATTTACCAACCGAGACACTGCAATACTTTCACTGAGACTACACTAACAACCCACATTTGCAAGCACTCTTTTCATTTCGACACTGGTCTATTCTGTTCTTTTTGCATAAGTTAATCTCGCAATGTGTCAATTGAATTTTGTGTTTCTAATTTGAGTTAAAGTGTTGCTAAGGTTAATCTTGTTGGCAGTAATTGGTAATTTTTTAATTTCATCCATTCCATATTAAAAGTCCTAGAATTAATTATTTATCTCGTAGAGTAAAAACCCTAGATTTTACTGTTCATTAGGGTCCACCCCCCTTGGCTTCGCTAGGAGTTGGCCTAGACAGAGGAGTTGAGTATCAGGTGATAGCACTTGGCTCGAGCTTTTCCCTAAGGTCGCACCCAGTGGCTTGAAGATTTTTGCAACGTTACTCGAGGTGCAAATTAGGCGGCAATAGATTGAAAGTGAACAAGATGATTTTTTTGTTAGATGGATCCTGATTAGACAATCTCAAGCCTTGAGGTCACCTTATTATGAGTTATAATATTAATTTACGGATTAGGTTTTATCCCAATCCTTTTAAGAGTTGTGAGTGAGATCTAGGCATTTTTTGGAGGTTTCTATTTTTTATATATTTGTTAGAATGGTATCAAAGCTTCTTGAGTTTTAAGGGATTTGATAGATCAATGGTAGTTACCATGGAAGGTTGTTGTCCCAAGGAAAAAATAGGCATAATTCAGCTAAATTTTTCCCAAGAAGATAAAGAGTCTGGTTGCGGGAAGGAAGAGAAGCTGTGATAGAAGAAGAGAAGGAAGAGCAGAAGCAGATGAGAAAGAAAGAGTAAGGCAAAAAACAATTACAGAAGAAGCTGCGACAAAAGGGAGAGTTAGTGACAAAAGAGAAGCTGTGATAGAAGATAAGCTGCGACAAAAGGAAAATATGCGACAAGATGAGTTGCGACAAAAGAAACCATGTTAGAAGGCGTGCAACGATGCAACGACTGGAAATTGAAAATTTGGAAAGATTGTGTGTACGAGGCTAGCTAGAGTCCACGAAAGTTGCACATTTGAAAGCATATTTGTAATTCGGGTCGGTAGTGCCTATTGACATGTGTTGCTAGAATTTGAATGACAGCTTGTCGGCTAACTGTATGAAGCTGGTTGAGAGCGACAAGTGGAGAATATATAAGAAGGAAAAACCCAATTTGTGTGCGGGTTGTGCTCTGTTCGTTTCATGAAGGTCAGGTTGCCTGGGTTGCTTAGCGATCTCTTCTTTTTGCTTAGCTAGTATGTCAGTAGAGAGTCAGTTAGTTGCTTGGTAAAGAGTCGAAGAAGTCTGCAGCTGAGTGCGCATAGTTGTAGAGAAGATCAGGTTGGTCTAGGCTGTGTGCAAATCAACTGTAGAGTTAAGTAGAGAAGAACCAGCGACAGAAGACCAAAGAGCATGAGAGGAGAGAGAACTCTGTTTATATAGGAGAAGAAGATCTAGAACAGAGTCTACAACTCAATGCGTAAACAAAAATGTGTCATATATTTGTCATGCCAGATGAAGAGTGCCTTTGTGGTTTTTCTCGGATGAGTTTCCATGTTAGATATTGTGTCGAATGTGTACATGATAAATGCGTTGTGTCGCATATATGTTTATTGTGAAAAGTGTTTATATATTTGCTTACAAATGAGTTTATATGCATCTATCGCACAGTTGTAGTCAGAATCACTATACTCCATTATATTTACTGTTACAGTATCCGGTGATGGTTGAATAGAGTCACATCTCAATTGTGCATAATTAGTATAAAATTTACACCCATCAGCTTCGGTTGAGTGCCTTGGTAGAATACAAAGGGAAGAGAAATACCCCACCCAACTGCGAAAACTTGGTTCTGTCAGTTACCCATTAGAGAGATATTTTGGGTGAGACTGCATCTGCGTCGCAGATGAACCTTGCTCTGTCGGGCCGATATCTTGGGCTTTGTTACGCACAAAGAAGGGATTGAACCTGGGTCAAAGACATGACAACACCAAAAAATGGTTTCGTTGTTGGGACTGTGAATCATTTTGGTGAGGGATATGAATCCTAAAATCCAAGAATTGGTGGATTCTAAAGCATTAAAATTCGCGCAAGAGAATAAAAGAGCTCGGTTGAACTCAACAGATTGTTTGGGCCGATACCTTTATATAGATATTCTTGAGATTTTCTTTTTCGAGTTTCCTATCGTATTACATGAGTGGTTGTCGAAGCTAGAAAACCAACAAAGTTTTCAAGGGGGAGAACTGACAGAGTGGAATCCTTAGATAATTCGGCGGCTGAAAAGTGTTAGCAACCCTGTATCGAGAGCTGTTGATTTTTGGGTAGATAGTATTTTGCAAGGATATATTACTGAGTTTGTTGTCGACATAATAACATCATGTAGTGAGGGGAAAAGAAATTTTTTCCAAGGACCTCGAGAAAAATACTTGTCATTTTTGAAAACCTAGATAAAGATGCTCGTATGCAAAAAATGAATCATGAGAATGTGACAGTTAGAAGAATTGTTTGTAGAAATTTGGATATGTCGCAGATGAAGTGTGGGAAAAATGGAGCAAACTAAGCGGAAATGTTCCTTGGGGATAGTGGGACTGAACCAGATGCTGGATATTTGAGAAGTGGAAGAATTTTTTGGTCAGGTAAGAGAAGGAAGATTGTGATAGGAAGAGGAAGTTGTAGAGGAGAAGAATACAAGCTAGCGTTGCACTTTCACGAAGGTTCTTGCGACAAAGAAGAGGAATATCAACCGATATCAGAAGAAGAAGAAGAAATAGAAGCTCCAGATCCAAAGCACGAGTACGATACCCCTACAACCCAACGCACATTGTCGAAGGTAAGATCTAGAAACTAGTCAAAATTTTTGTTTGAGTGAAACATGAGCCAATATAATAGCTGGAAATGATATTAAGTTGCATTTATTCAATGACAATGGGTTAGAAGACCCATAACAACACTGGTTTCTATGTGAAGCCATATGGACTATGCGATAGGCCCAAGATGAAGTGATAAATCAAGCAAATGTGATCACAACCTTGAGGGGTCGTGGGATAGACTGGTACATGAAGTTTTCTATAGTTCCAATGGGAGATGCACAGAAACACTCGATCAAATTCGAGTCGCAATGATAGACGAGTTCAAAAAGGCGAAATCTGAGTCGCACTGCATCACAAAAATTAAAGAAATCAAGCAATTACCTACAGAGTCTGTTGGGGACTTTGACCGAATATTTAAGACATTGATGGCCAAAGTAAGTTTTCAGATTTTGGATGTACAACATAAGGAATGGTTCATTGTTGTGATGTTTCTGCACATCTAAATCCCATTAATGTAACAAAATAGTGTCGCAGACTGAAGCTCTGGAGACATCCATGAAGTTAGAATCCTCATCGATTGGAGAAATCGGTGCATGAATGATGCAAATTCAGTCACAGCTAGTTAACCTTACGTTGCAACTCCAGGACATTAAAAAAATGAAAGAGATTCAAAAAGAATTGTGGTGTACAAGATGTAGAACAGAGGGGCACCATAAAGATAGTTTCTCAACGTTCATGAACAATGTCGCAACAAGAGCACCGAACCCGATAAATACCCAAAGGATGCCTTGGTGTAGGATATGTTAGACTTGACGCCATCAATCGGAAGAGTGCTTTTACTTGCAGAAGATTGTAAGTGCACATGTTAGTTTGTATTGTAAATTTTGTAAATTTGAGAATGCGGTTGACACCTACTTAATGCAGAATGACGAGCAGATACAAGCTGAACGAGCACAAGATCAATACCCACCTGTGTAATATCCACTAGCCCAATATCAACAAAACCAGTATCCATAGTAGCAACACTACCCTCAACCTAGGGGGTGTGAAATTCTTGAGGCTGATGACAACAACGGGGATTTGGTTGCAGAAGAGGTTAAGTCATATGCTACAATTATGGACAACCAAGACATTTCGCTCAAGATTGTGCGAGTCTTGCGAATGCATGTTTGTATTGTAAAGCTATTGACCACATTGTTGAGGATTGCTCTCAATTGATTGCTAAGTGGCATGCTGAAAATACGGGAAATCTAGTTCCTCTGCAGAATCTTAACCAAAACATCGAGATGATTTCTGCTGAGCCGAGAGAAGCAAACATTGTTGTCGTAACAAGAGGAGGTGTTGCGACTGGAGCATATCAAAATACACAGCAAGGACAACTGTAGGTGTGACTGGCGACACAAAAGAAAGTACCATTCGATGTCCAGAAAGAAAATGAATTATTCTTGGACGTGCGACTAGAATTTGTCGAGAAGAAATCAACTGTGGATCTCTGGAAGACCAATAGTGCAAACGCCTAAGAGATTTGACCAACTATTATAGAAGCAATCGACAAGAAAGATTAGTAAACTCAAAGATTTTTTCAACAGTTTCTTATCACTAATCCACGATAAAGATGTTGTCGCAGAATTGACAATGCTAATAGAAGAAACTCAGAAAGAGCTGCGACCAAAAATAAGAGTTACCCATGTGGGAAAAAGAAAGACTGGTCACAAGTTGGGAATGGCTGCCCAAATAAGAGATTATGATATGGATTATATCCTTTTGGACTTGGTCTCTGACACGTCAATATTTTGACAATACAAACATGGGAAAGCATGGGAAAACCACGACTTGATTGGTCTCCCATTCAGCTCAGGTGAGAAAATCAATGGAAGGTCCTACCTATTGGTCGATTGAGTCAGGGACATGTGGAAATAGAGGGCCTGAGAACATATGCAGATTTCGAAGTGATCGACAAACCCGTATACTGCACTTTTGGGGATCAATTGGGCGATAGACAACTAGACCATCATAAATTTTAAGAGAAGAATTTTATCATTTGAAGATTTAGAGATATAGGTGGTCGCGCCAATTGACATGTTGGAAGGACATAGATATGTTGAACCAGTGCACAATGAAGGACAAGGTGACTATCTTGACCATAATTATTATGTCACATATGTAAGAGAAGATTATATAAATCCAACAACTGATGGAAAGCTGAGTTGGCGGAGTGTTAGCTCCTGTACATCTGATTCGGGTGAAGCATTAGAAAATTGACAGAATCATATGCATGAAGTATCTATGAGAAGATGCGCAAGAATTACACAATCTGTGCGACAGGTAGGAGTTGAGGCAAGTGAGCTACCTACATATGAAGGTTTACCTAACCTTGCGTCTTTTCTAGCGTATTTTGAAGCAAAAGTTACAGAATTGCAGCGATTGTTTGCCTTGGACTTTGTGCTAAAAGCTACACCTGCCAGATGGTGGGGTACACATAAGCAATCTACCTTCGAACACATTGTAGAAGATTGCTAGAGATCAGATTTGGAGAAGAGATCAGTTATAATGCTCGAAAATATAGAGGGTTGACAGATCTCGTCAAACATATTGAGTATTGTCGTGCGACATGGCAGGCATATTCACGACAAGAATGGGTTCAACACTTTGTACATACATTGGATATGATACCAAGAAATTGGTATACATCAGTGGAGCTACCTCGAGGAACTCTTGATTGGGAAGAGTTAGTTACTAGCTTCACACATATATTTGAGTTTCCAGATGACCATCCTTCGATTGATGTTGCATTGCAAGTGACGAAAACAAAGATATTTGAAGAAATCCTCGTTGCAACGATGAACTTACACCAATGCAGCACGACAATCCACCATTGGATGAAATGTTACAATGTGACGTGAGAACCAGATGATGATGACTCACTCGATGTAAACATACTTGAGTCGGAAGGTATGTGCGCAATAGAAGGACTCGGTATTTATAGCGACCAATTCCCGAGCCCACTCAAAATCAAGAAAGTTAATATTGGCGCGATAGAAAATCCCAATATTGGAGATTATTGGGATGATGAGACTGTAAGAAAGATCACTGATTTATTGCATGAGTTTTAGGATATGTTCCCTACCAATTTTTTAGAAATGAAGGGGATCGTTGTAAATTTGGGAGAAATGAAAATACCTTTGAGGCTCGACGCAAGATTGGTCAAGCAACGACCATACAGATTGAATCTGCAATGTAAATAAAAGGTTGAGACTGAGTTGGATTGAATGCTAGATACAAGTGTTATAGAAGCTGTTGAGGAATAAAAATGGATCAACTTGATAATAGTATAAGGAAAAAGGGTTACGGGCAAAATAAGAATTTGTGTCAACCTAAGAAAATTGAATGATGCTTGTTTACATGAACAATTTCCGACTCCATCTACAGATGAAGTACCAGAGAGTGTTGGAGGTCAAGAAATGTACTTGTTCACTGATGGGTTTTCTGTTTACCATCAGATCAAAATCGCGAAGGAAGAGCGACATAAGACTACCCCTTTGCAATGGAGTGGGGATGTTTCCAAAATACTTTAATGCCCTTTAGACTTAAGAATGCCTCTGCGATTTTTTCCAGAATAGTAGTTGCTGCTTTTGAAGATTTCATTCACAAATTTCTTGAAGTTTACTTCGATGATTGGACGGTCTTTAGGCTCATAAAAGACCATATTGAGAGCCTTAGAATGATTTTGGAACGTTATCGCCAATATCAAATTTCTTTAAACTTGAAGAAATGTATATTTTGCTCCCCATTTGGAGTCTTGTTGGGCCATGTGATATGTCGCAATGGAATTTTGGTCAACTCAACTAAAATTGTGATCATTCTCGACATACCATGTCTAATACAATCAAATAGTTGAGAGCAACAGTGGGACACACATGATACTACAGAAAATTTATCTAAGGATATGTGGAGGTGATTGCTTCGATGGAAAAGTTGTTGAAGAAAGTTGCCAAGTTCCATTTGACGGAGAGCTTCCAAGAGAGTTTGGACACATTAAAGAATAACACGTTTACAACGCTCATATTTGTATTTCTATACTCGAAAAACGAATTTCATGTTCTTGTTGACCCGTCGTCTGTCGTGCTTGGCGTGGTACTAACGCAACCAGGACAAGGGTCGATCAACCATCCTATTGCCTTTGCTAGTTGGAAGTTGTCAACTGCAGAAAAAAATTATACCATGACAGAAGGGTTAGCGATGGTATATGCTCTATAGAAGTTCAGATGCTACTTATTGGGAGGACATTTCAATATGTACGTAGACCATTCCGCATTGAAATACTTGGTCAATAAGCCAGCGTTGGGGGGGAAGATCTGTCGGTGGCTTCTCCTCTTTAAAGAATTTGATTTTGAAGTAATTGTTAAACTTGGTCGATTAAACTTGGGGCCATACAATCTTTCGAGGATCGAAAGTGGTGAAAAACCTAATAATCTGGAGGATAATCTTCGTGATGCGGAATTGTTTGCGATAACCATGTTTGATGATCAATATAGAGACATCATACAATTTTTGAGTATGGGTTATGCGGCAGTTGAATTCACCACTGCACAGAAGAAACAGTTGGTTTTGCGAGTTGTGGATTTCCGGTTCATTGCTGAACAATTGTATAAGATGGGTCCAGATGAGATTCTTCGTTGTTGTGTCTTAGAACACGAGCGACTGATGGTACTAAAAGAAACACATGTTGGTGTAGCAGGAGGCCATTACACTGGAAAAACTACGGTGCGCAAGATCTTACAAGCAAGATTGTTGTGCCCCACCATGCATATAGATGCCCAAGATTATTGTCGCAATTGTGATATTTGCTAAAGAACTGGAAAACCGTTGTGACAAGATGAAATGCCATTGGTACCTCAGGTAACATTGCAGGCATTTGATAAAGGGGTCGTTGACTTTGTGGGCCCTATCGGTCCGACAAGAAAGCGCACAGGGGCACGCTATATTATCACTATGATCGACTACCTGGCAAGATGGGTTGAAGTAACGACAATAAAAGATTGTACTACTGCGAAGTTTCTGTTTGAAAATGTTGTGATGAGATTCGACTCCTCAAAATTTTTGATAAGTGATCAAGGTACGCACTTTGTCGACCAGTTGATTGAAGAACTGGCGAAGGAATTCGAGATTCAACATAGAAAGACGACGCCATGTCACCCTTAAGTGAATGGTGTTGTCGAGGCCTTTAACAAAATCCTGGAAAATGCATTGACAAAGATTTTTAATGTTCAAAGAGATGACTGAGATCAGAAAATTTATGCAGTATTATGGGAATTTCGCACTTGTAAAAAATTGACATGCCACACTCCATTTCACTTGGTGTATGGACAAGAAGCTGTGATGTCGTTGGAGTATATTGTACCAAGTCTAAGAATTGCTGCGATCACAAAGATGACATATGTTGATGCTATCTATGAGAGATTGTTGCAACTTGTGAGTTGGAAGAAGAACGTTTTGTTGCAGGTTATCACCAAAATGTTGAGAAAGAAAGACAAAAGGTATGGCATGATCAACACATTAAGAACAAACAGTTCCAGGTCAAACAACTTGTTTTTATGTATGACAACAAATTTTTCAAGCATCCAGGCAAGTTAAAACACATTGGTTAAGACCGTATATCGTCGAGGAAATCAGTAACATAGGCGCAGTGAAATTGTAAAAGTTAGTAGATGGAACACCAATCAAAGGACTAATAAATGGAAGTTGGTTGAAGTTGTATCACGATAGCAACGACTCTGTCGCATAAAAAAAGGTTTTTGGTCGCAGACTGCGAAGTTTGCCGCAGTAAGAAGAGAAGTCTCGCAGACTTGAGGTTTGTCGGAAATAGAAGAATGATGGCGAAGACACTTAGTCTGTCGCAAGAAATGAATTTTTTTGAAGGAGGAATATTGTTCGCAAGGAGTTAGACGCTGTCGCACGCAATCCTAGAATCACAGATGTGACAACTGGAGGTCATTAATTTGAAAATCCCAAGAGATTTTGGCGGCGTGCTTTTAAGTCACTTCTATCATGATTGCTTGATAATGACAATGATATCATAGGGGAAAGTGACGGGTTACATAGCGGTTTTCGTGTGATGAGTCAAACATGTGATCCATGTGATGGATTGTGTTGTCACCGTTCCACTCGATGTTTGTGCATGCGAAGGTCTGACAGATCGAACGAGTAGGTATTTCTAGCATTCACCCTTCACCTTCAGTCATTCTGCTGCGTTCGAGTGAGGAATTGCTCTCTACAACTCCCAGGGCCTAAGTAAGTTCTTTGTTTACAGAAGTATGGCTACTATAAATCCTAGTGACATTGCAATCACAGACTTTGTTGTTGAAGCTATGTTACCTACATTGATCATGAAAGATGTTGTTGAATATGTTCCATTGTCGGCAGGGATTGGATTGGAAACTGAGCAAGTTTCGGTCATCCTTGAGATAAGGATATAACCCAACCTACCTGGTTTGTCAACGAAGAAGCATTCTAGTTCCCACAAGAGAAAAATTGTCTCAGCATTATTGGTGAAGGATTAAGAAGCATCGATTGAAATTTGCTTATCAGATGACATTCCACCTAAACCACCGGATAGACTTGCAGAAAGATTCACCAAAATGCACAGTATCCAACGGTAAAACTCGTCGATTTGAACCAAAGTTCGGATAACGACAAACAGAGACAAAGGCCATCATCATCACCATCGTTTGTACAAGAAGCTCAAGATATAGTTGGTAATGGTGTGGAAACGAAGAAGATGAAATGGAAGGATACAACAAAGGAAAAGAAGGCGTCGATGAGATGGTAGATTTTATTGTCAAAGGAAAATAAGCCGTTGATGAGAGGACAAATTTCATCGTCAAAGGAAAAGAAGACGTCGATGAGATGGTAGATTTCATCAGCAAAGAAAAATAAGACTTCGATGAGATGGCAGATTTCATCGTTGACGAAAAAGTTGATGAACATGGTCTCCCTGTGAGAGCAAAGAAGTCAAAGAAAAGAATGCCTAGGAAAGCATTTGGGATTTTGTCTTCAGCTTTCCAGAATCTGTGATGTCGATGAACTTTTCCATCTCGTCCATCCTATTGGTACGTAGTAACTTTTGGAGATAGAATAAAGAATAAAAGTAACGGTAAAAGCTACGAAGGAAATTGAAGAAGTAGAGTCATCATGTGCCAAGTCTATCAACCAAAGTTTCTTAGAGGTCGAAAGCCTTGATCGACGACACTGAACTAGAGAAATCCGTAGAGGAGCTGCGCACAACCAAGATAGAAGTAACTCAGCTGAAGAATAAGATGAAAAAGTTACCCTTAACAGAGAAGATGGCTAAGGCAGCAGAAATGAAGAAACTCCAACAACAAGTTACGGTGTTCTGCACACAACAACAACTAAGGGCAAATAAAGTCGCAAAGTTAAAGGATGAAGCATAAAGGATTACATGCATTATTTAGCCTATACATCAGTGGATGCAACGAGCAGTGTAAGCAACTAGGCTCGTAACGACGGAAAACCTCAGTTTCGACCTTGTGCAAAATTTGTAGAAGGCAAAAGAAGATGTGCGACGAGAGACAGAAGAGGTAATGAAAATCTTCGAAGATTTTCAAGGTAAAGTTTTCACAGGTGCATAAGCTGTTGAATAGTTTTGCGTGGCTCGGGGCGAGCCATAGGTGAGTGTTGGGGGCCTGTTGGCCTAGGAAAAGATAGGCATAATTTAGTTAGAATTCTGCTCAAGAAGGTAAAGAGTCTAGTTGCAAGAAGGAAGAGAAGTTGTGACATAAGAAGATAAGGAAGAGCAAAAGCAGATGAGAAGGAAAGAGTAAGGCAAGAAGCAGTTGCAGAAGAAGCTGCGACAGAAGGATGAGTTAGCGACATAAGATAAGTCGCGACAGAAGAAACCATGTCAGAAGGCGTGCAACGACCCAACAACTGGAAATTGATAGTTCAGAAAGATTGTGGGTACGAGGTTAGCTAGAGCCAGCAGAAGTCACACGTATGAAAGCATCTTTGTAATTCGGGTTGTTAGTGCCTATTGACATATGTTGCTAGAATATGAATGACATCTTGTCGGCTAACTATATGGAGCCGGCTGAGAGCGACAGGTGAGAATCTATAAGAAGGCAAACCTAGGTTGTGTGTGAGTTGTGCTCTGTTAGCTTCATGAAGGTCGGGTTGCCTGGGTTGCTTAGCGATCTGTTGTTGTTGCTCAACTAATCTATCAGTAGAGAGTCAGTGAGTTGCTTGGTAAAGAGTCAAAGAAGTCTGGAGCTGCATGCGCAGAGTTGTAGAGAAGATCAGGTTGATCCAGGTTGTGTGAGGATTACGCTTTGTTAGCTTCATGAAGGTGGGGTTTCCTGGGTTACTTAGCGATCTGTTGTTGTTTCTTAGCTATCCTGTCAGTAGAGAGTCAGTTAGTTGCTTGGTAAAAAGTCGAAGAAGTCTGCAGCTGAGTGCACAGATTTGTAGATTTATAGAAGAAGTTGAGTCGATCCAGGCTATGTGCAGATCAACAATAGAGTCAAGTAGAGAAGAACCAACGACATTAGACCAAAGAACTTGAGAGTTGAGAGAAGTATGTATAGATAGGAGAAGAAGATCTAGAACAAAGTATGCAGCTCAGTGTGCAGACAAAAAAGTGTCATATATTTTTGATGCCAGATGAATAGCGCCTTTGTGGTTTTTTCCGAATGGGTTTCCATGTTAGATACTGTGTCGAATATGTACATGATAAATGTGTTGTGTCGCATGCATGTTTACTGTGAAAAGTGTTATGTATTTGCTTGCAAATGAGTTTATATGCATCTGTTGCACTGTTGTAGTCGGAATCACTACACTCCATTATGTTTACTGTTATAGTATCTAGTGATGGTTGAATAGAGTTGCATCTCAATTGTGCATAATTAGTATAATATTTACACCCACCAGCGTCGGTCGAGCACCTTGGTAGAATACCAAGGGAAGAAAAATCCCCCACCCAACTGCGGAAACTTGGTTCTGGCAGTTACCCATTAGAGAGATATCTCGGGTGATACTGCATCTGCGTCGCAAATGCTGCCCACTGAGCCTTCCTCTATCGGGCCGATATCTTGGGCTTTGTTGTGCACAAAGGAGGGACTGAACCTGGGTCGAAGACACGATGACACCAACAAAGGTGGACTATTGTGGCTCCATTGTAGCTATCTATTAGAGGTGTAGCCAATGGTAAGAAGATGTAAGTGATATGTTGAATGCAAGTTCATGGTAGTGATCCGCGCACTAGTCTTGAGAAGGAAGCTTTGCATCTAGAAAATTCTCGAAAATCTGTCTTCTTGATCAAGATAGAGAGCCACGAGCATATTATCTTTGCACCATTATTGTGGATCTAAGTTTGATCAAGGCATGCGACAAGACATTGCAAAAATTTAAGGTAAATATGAATCTTTATGATTGAGAAGAGTTTATGATTGAGAAGAGTTTAGAATCGTGTGAATATTATAACTTGATTATTTTATCCAAAGATTATTATCTATGGGTGCTTCATGAGCATTCTGTATAATGTGGATGCATATACATGCTTTTCCATGGAGTTAACCGGATCCACCATCCCAAATTGTGGATCCTTGTGCTTCGGGATCCCATAATAGCAGCAGAGAACGTGCTAAACTATTAGCAGGAGTTTTTAAATCTGCCCCACCTGAAGAACGAAGTAACAATGATGGATTCTAACAGTTATTATATTATGGGAGGTGTTGAGGGGATATCCACCTATATTTTGGATCTCCGTAATGAATCTCTGTTATAGGATAAGCCAATTACCAATGCGGAGGAATAATGGCTATTTAAGTGCGAATGAATCATTTGGGATCCCCAATAACTGGCGGAAGCATTATTTGTATTTACTTTTAGCAGCCTAGCCTTTACGTTTACTTATGTGCATCATCTCTTTGTGTCTTCACAATCGCCCTTAATAGGCCAGCCGGCTCTCTGACTGGTTGCGGGAAAAAATAGAATTCGCAAGTTTCTATTTCCATCTTCAAATTTGTTCCCTCATCTATCTTAAAACCGTTTGAAGAAAGACTTCCTTGGTTGGTTAGATCCAATACATGCACACAAAGTTTTTTTTGGTCCATAACAGTGCGCGTTCATGTTAGATTCCTAGTTTATTATTATTTGAGTTTGTTGTGCTCATGATAATATAATCATGATCTACAACCCACTATTTGAATCTCCTTGGCCTCCACATCAGGAGTTCAGTCAAGTTTGATTTGCCTAGAGTAAATTGTTTTATATTAGATAATTCACTTTTGGACTTGAGGTTATCAAAGATTAAAGCAATTTGTCTCAACTATTCTGGATGAAATGGTGAACTTGCTACTTAAACATTGTGGACATGATAACTTATTCCAAGTGTAGTATTTTCGTCTAATTCTCGGGTCTAATATGGATAGTGTTTTCAATAATTCTTCATTCAAATAATTTTTGGAAGTACACTTGTTTTTGGATAATTTTTTATTTGTGCTCCAATGATTATTATTGAAAATTTTGTTTATAGATTTGTTTTTGAATAATATTGTTGGAAAAATTGAAAATGCAAGATTCAAATATTAAACATGTTGGTCAAGCAATTGATAATGAAAATGAAGATGATTGTCAACGTTATTTGAGTTGGCCATACAAAGACATCGTGTTTTGATTTCCATCATTGCCTTTATTGTGAGAAGACAAATAATATTTTAGGCATATGTTAAAATAAAAAGATGGCTTAAAAATGAATAGTTCATTATGGTTGGATGTAATATGTCTGAATTAAATGTTAACTAGCATAGATTTATTTTAAATCTAAATCTATCAAGCACCGAGAAGGATCCAATTTATTTTAGGTGTACATTTTTTTACTAGGATCTCTCTCGGTATTTGATAGGTCTGTGTTTAAAATGGATCTATGCTAGTTTTTTTTTCTAAGTCTATATGTAATTTTTTATTTTTTTTTTATTTTTTATTTTATTTAATATTTTTTATTTATGTCGGCTAGCATAACGTGACAGGATCTTCCCCATACTGGGTTGGAGAGCACTAAGAGAATTAATTTATTCGTTAATTTGGGTGTGGGTCACCTCTTTATTTACATGAATACCCATTCTATGTAAACATCATATATTTAATTAATAATAAATTTATCTATTTGAAATTTATGCCTCCAATTAGTATCGAAGCAAACTAGCCTTCTTATACCTTTGGAGCTACGAATATCGGTATATATACTTGTGCGTGGATGCTCATTGTACCTATGTGAGGAGATATGCACACTTGTGTGAAGGCATAAACAATGGTGTATAAGTTGATTGGCTTTGGCCAAAGTATTTGATAAACAACGCATTGTGATAGTGGTGTCTCAATGTTTCTTTGGTGGTATGCGAATTTTTCAAAGGCAATGATGCAATTTTTCATATTGATGCAAATTGTTGATTGTGCAAGTTTATATTTGTATATGTTGTGTTGGAAGTATACTCGTGAATATGTGCATAACCATTGGATATACCTGTATGTGAAGCAACCCAACCTTGCACCATGAGGAATGGTGAAAATTCAAGGAAGATTGGGGCCATAAGGCCTGCCAACCTAGAACAAATTAATCAATGAAAAATGGAGGTCGATATTGACACCAAAATCAAAAGTAATGTCTCAACGACATCACGAGAAATATACAAGAAACTTGAACCATAGTGTTGAAAGAACCATTCTTAGTGTTGAAAGACAAGTTGGAAACTTAAAAAAATGGAAGTAAATGAATAAATAGCCAAGTTCATTTTTGTGGTCACACAATTCATTCAATATTACAACTTCATTCAATGGTGTTATACACAAAAAAAATAGAAATACCAAAACTTGGCGGTGAGGATGATTGAAAAGGCATACGATGGATTAATAAAATTAAACATTATTTTCATATATACTAGATTCACAATGATGGGAGAATTAACTTTGTATCAATGTACTTGGAAAGATTAGTTTATGATTGGTTCTTATGATGGAACTCCAAATTTTAGGGATTGGCAAGAGATTGGTACACTTTCCAAAAGATTTCAGGATATAGAGGAGGATGCAGTGTACACCAAGGTTGCTTGATCGCAACAGGATTGCACCAAATTTTAGGGATTGGCAAGAGATTGGTACACTTTCCAAAAGATTTCAGGATATAGAGGAGGATGCAGTGTACGCCAAGGTTGCTCGATCGCAATAGGATTGCAACAGTCTGGGACAATGGAAGAATATTTTAGCGACCTGCATGTATTGGTCATCTATACCAAATATGTATATGATAAATGCCCACTGCAAATTGCCATATCAGGGTTGAAATGACATATAATGAACGAATTGAAAATACTAGGTGCCAAACATTTTGAGCAAGCATGTCAAAAGGTAAAATTCATTGAAGGAAAACACACATTCTATTGACAACTTCCATGTATCCCCCTTAGCAAAGGATCTCAACGTCAAGTACAAGTAGGGATAAGAGTCGATGTCTCAAATGTAATGCTACCAAGTGAAATCCAAGGCATAGATTCAAAGACCCAAATTTCTATTGATGTGAAAAAAATAATAGTGACACCGAGAAGGATGAGGAAGCTAGGGATATTTTTTTTTCGACATAGAAATATACAGAGGAATCAAGCAACCAAAAGACCACTCCAACATTCTTTATTGTTCTAGTTATGAGCATCTTTCAACAACAAACTTTAAAAGTTTTTGGCTACCTCAAGAAAGTAAAATAAATGTGCTTATTGATAGAGTAAGTTCAAATAATTTTAGGGATACAACCATAGAAAAACAATTAAATGTTTGTCTACCATGCCATTGACTTTGAAGTCCTCGTACCAGGGGATACGTATTTGTGATGGGAATTGCCACAAGGTAATTTTAGCAATTAGTGAGCCCAATGGTTGGCCACTCTTGGTACAATGGTGTTAAATTTATGAAACAATTGTTAAGAATTTTTTAGAATGGAAAAATTACAAGTTTCATGGAATCATTTGTCCACCTTGCTAGATAGTCTCGTACATTCGAATGGAGAAAATTATTAGAAAGAAGCTCAAGCTTATGTTTTACACTATTATTCAATGGAGGTAGCTCTTGACAAAATAGATGGTCCAAGAGGATTAGATAAAATTCTTGAGAAATATAGCACCATTTTTTGAATGTTCCTCCAAATTTTCGAGATGTGGAAGCACATGAGTAGGGAAGCGCACATTGGGGATATGTGGAGACACCCCCCAAAATTTGGGGAAATTCATGGGTGTTGGAAACATTAATCCATTAATTTTGGGGAAAGTCATGGGTGTTGGAAACATTAATCTGTTATGGTTAATTATTATTGTATTTTACAATAACATTTACATGAGTTGGATACCAAGAGTCACAATGAATAGTCCAAGAGACACTTTAGAATATGAAACCATGGGTCATATTGATTCTATTTATATGTACATATATGTATTGAATAGTGTGCAATCACGATAATCTAACCTAGTTTTCTCTTGCTTTATGTTTATTTTTTCTATCTGCCTATTTGGGCATTCCAACAATCGTATTAGATCCTGACTCTACCATAACTCTTGTCATGTCTATTATGACATGTTTGACATATATGTAGTGTTTTCCATATCTTCTGCTTCACCACTTTGGCATAATCTCTGCATAGGCATATTCTCATACACTTGAACATTGTAACCTGAATCTTTCTTTTCTTCACATAGACTACTCACATGCATGAGTCTATCTCTGTTTTCTTTCTTGCGTGAAGTATGTGCATATTCTCATATATATTATTTCTCTCGTTGCTAAAATAAACCCATTAGAGGAATTTTGAGGTCTAAAATGGGCCTCAAAACAAAAAATGTACCATAAAAATAAACTTTAAAAGAACCAATCACTCTAGAGAATGACATCATCCATTATGATTGAGGTGGCATTGCTCGAGTTACAAATACTTGTCAAATTATAAATGGTGAATGCAAACCCATAGTTAACAATACTTGTAATAGAAAAAATAGGCGAAATACTTTTGAATATAGTATTTGTATACTTAACGCTAGTAAGTACATATCAAGTAAAGTACTTTTATGTATAATAAATATTTTAATATAAATTATTTTATTAAAACTAAAACTAAAACTCAAATTCAAAACTTGAATTCATATTTATGTACTTTTGATATAATGAACATGTGGTAATATGTGATGGGTGACCAATATTATATTAAACTTATTAAATATTAACTTTTATCATATTTAAATCGTGATATATTCAACCCATTATGTAACCCATATGTTTTTCCTACATGATTAACTAACAATTGGTGCATTAAAAGAATGCCGTATTGAAGGGGAAGGTGGGAGTTGAAGAAGACGGAGGAAAAATAGACTATTGGAAGGAGAATCACAAACTAAAAGCTAAAATGTGAGAGTTGATAAAATATTTTCAAAACATTATTGACATTGTGCAAGTGGAAATATTCTTGTGGTTGAAACGACGTTAATAACAAATAGAAACAATTTATAAGTAATGTAGCTTGAAAAATATCATCTAAAGTTGAAGCTCTAAGAGAAGGATACTTTTGAAGTCGTGGGCGCTGTAATAGTCGGTGTGACGCATTGTATAAGGCAACGAAATTCATGAAATCTGTATGGATGGAAAAAACATGCAGCTCTCGTCGTGTAGGAATGAATCAAGGGTAGAAACCGTTTCGCGCATCAGACACCTTGACCGAAAGATGGAAAACATGTTAAAGAAAAAATTTGGGGAGTCTTTCCTACTTGGAAAATGCCTTACGACGTAATAAACCACCAAATTAAGACCCCTCCCCATAATGTAAATAAAGAAGTATACTTAAGTTCCCCATCATTGTAAGTAAGTTTCATATATATAATAATAATAATAATGAAGCAGCTCTTACAACTTGTCCATCGAAAGCTTCCTTACAAATTGATGTTTCACTTCTCCAATGGGAAAGATGATGTTAAAGTTTCCTTATCGTTGTATCTATATGGATAGCATGAAAATATTTTCTACAATGTTGTATTCATAGCAATGAAGGAATCCTCTGTTGCCATATACATCTCACTATGTAACTCCTATTAAATATTTTTAATGAGTTACTTTCTTCTTGGATCTCACCCTACTCAACTAATTCCACATACCCCTTTAATTCCACATACCCCTTTCTGAAAACCAGGTGTCCTTTTTATCGTGATGAAATGAATATAATCCTTAGCATATTTCCTCACAGTATTCTATTTAGGGCTGGTTGTTAGTGACAATAATATATAGATATATTTTTTAAATGTGTTAAGATTGATTTTAATAGTGTATCATTCAATAAGATTTATTAGTTTTAGACTATGACAGCATAACCTTTTTGGTGTAAGATTTATTAGTGGATGAAGTATTTCCAATAACATATATCACTTTCAATTAAAAAAAAGTAACAATGTTAAAGCTAAAAACTGTCAAAATTTAATTTAGAAAAATCCTATGGTTACCTTAGACTAATATTAATAAGATAATCCATACATAAGAAGGATGTATAATTAAATCTTAACTAGCCTTAGATAACAAAGACAACTTTGTTGGTTAAATTGATGTTCAAAGGAAAAAAAAGATATACACAAAATTTAAGGTTAAGATTAATTTGTATTAAACTTTATAACACCTTAATCTTGTAGTGATAATACTTTCTTGCCAATCACAAATTTAATATAAAAAAATAGACACAAATTTTAGGCATGGTCAAAGTTAGATCTTGGAAAAATAGAACTGTGATAGTATGTTGAAAATCTACTAAGATGATCTTGTAGCATGCATATTCTCTTTCCCATCATAAATTCGATAAGAGCAAGCATAAAGCATACCTTCTTTCCCGTCATGGAAAAATAGATTCTTATAGCATGAGATAAATGTAGTAAGCTAATCTTATAATATACATTTCATTTTTGCCATCTTAAATTTGATAAGAGCGAGCCAGATATCAATTTTACCATCATAAATTTGATAAAAGCAAGCATACTTTCTTTCTCGACATAAATTTGATAAAACTCCAATAACTTTTTTACTACTATAATCCAAAGCTTTTGCAAAATGAAAAATCTATTAAAATTATCAAACAATTATTTGTATATCACTTTTAATTCAAAAACAATAATACACTATTAAATAAAAATTACTTCGTAAAAAGTTTATCAACATTATCCACCACCTAAAAATATAACTAAAAATTAAAATAGTTAACCCCATTCTAAAATGGCAATGTAAAATTAACTAATAAGAAATTAAAATAATTTCATCACTTGCATCCATTTCATGATACTACTTCAAAGAGTATTTGGTTCATGCTATTGATAAATGTGTTGAAGATGTGGCTCCTCATATGAAGCATACGATGCTCAGAGGATTCAAGAGTCCCGTGTGTACAAAATCATGTCCACCATACACATACCAGAATATCAAAATGGGTATTTAAATCTAACTCTCTCATTGCAATTGTTGAGCCTAGAAGTAGGCGTTCTATAAATAATGTAATTTAGCAAACATGATTCTTAAGATTACATATATTGAAATGAATTTTTACTTTTTATGATATATTGAAATGAATTTTTATTTTTAATGTACGTAGACATGATTCACATACAACGTAGGAATAGTTGGACATGGGGTGATGGCTGTTGTCAACTTAGTGGAAACAACAATTCGATGGGAGACCAATTCGATAGGGCATGAGATAATAATAAAGGGAACATAACCAACAGATTCTCATTTCAGTAATTAACGCATGTTACAGGCGTTTGTGTTGAACAACATTTGTAGTTTAGATCTAAAGGATTTCAGTAATTAACCATGTTTACAGGTGTCTCCGTTAAACAACATTTGGAGGTTCATTTGATCGAAGACGCGTTCGTTGGATTTTACACAGTAAGAAAATGATTTGTGTCACTAGATCGATTGGATTTTACACAATAAGAAAACGATTTGTGTCACTAGATCGAACGGGTATTGAATGAGACTTTTACAAAATGACTTCTAATTATCTTAAAGCGATCTGGTCACATATTGAAAACGTATCTGGGTGGAGATTCCTCAAGCTCCAGTTATTATGCTCCTGTTCGGGCGTAGGTTTGACCCAGGTTTCTACTGTGCAGGACTCAACCTAGCGAACAGTTAACTCGATGGATATATCGGCTATTGAATGCCAAGTTTCTCCACTTTACAGTATCAACGGATCAAACTATTCCAATCGTTAGACAAAAGATCTGATGGTTGACAATGAGTTAAAATGAAGATTCTAGGAGTAGTTTCCGATTTGTGAAACGCCTTAGGACGTAACAAGTTTCCTGCAAGCACGGAATTAGCTAATCGATCAAGTTTTGGCAGTCGTGCCACATCATTTTCAATTCAATTTTTTATGATATAGTTTTACAGATAAATTAAACTCCTTCACTAAGTTTTCGGTATCCACTCTCTTATTGTGGATTTACCTTTTTCGTTTTCCCTTGTTATACAACCATGACGACCCCTCTCAACAACCCACAGTTCACTGCAGTCGATGCATTGCATGTAGCGAGCGTGGCAATGTGTTAACGATCCTTTGAAAACCTTGACAACCCCTATGACAACCCGCGTGTTAATGATCCTTTGAAAACCTTGATGACCCCTATGACAATTCACAGTTCATTGCAGTCGATGCATTGCATGTAGCGAGCGTGACAATGTGTTAACGATCCTCTGTCAACCGCTTTCACCTCCTCATAATCGTGTCCTCCTTCCACACACGCTCTTACTTATATCTCATCCCTCTTCTCAATTCTTCATTGTCTAGCTTCCTCCTTTTACGAATTTCTTCCTTCACTCTTTGCCTCTGGGTCGAGCAACCAATTTTTGCACCCGTCAGAGAGTTTGCATCCTTTGGTTGTCTGATAGATATTATTATGTGCATCTATTGTTTCCCTGGACAGTGTGCGTGGTCCTTCCATCGTCCCATCTACGACCCTCAGACTCCTCCCCTGGTGGCATTGAACGAAGAAATGGGAATCGATGGGATGATCATCAACATTGCCAATGTTTTGGCAAGAGCAGTGACCAATCCTTTCAATACCAGCTACTTCCAAGGTGACGCTGCTGCACCTTTATAGATTGTATCTGCTTGCCTTGGGATCTATGGAAAAGGGCCATATTCGGGGTTCCCTAGGGAGCTTCTGGTTGATAAAACCAGAGGGGGCAAGCTACAATTCCCACGGAGTTAATGGACGAGAGTTTCTATTGTCGACTATGTGGGATCTGACGACCAGATCTTGCCACGCATCGCTATAATCCTTTGTGTCATTGTCGTAGTGTTAAATGCCCCATAAACACACATAGAATAGGGCAAGGCCTAAAGTAGATTTAGACGCAGGAGACACAACATCTATCAATCCCATAGATGCTTCCTGTATAGAAATTATTTATTCTTTACCAAGATTAATACACATGCATTCTTTACAAAAATTAAAACTGACTAATTCATTTCTAGTGTGTCAATCTCTTCCACATTCTTTACAGGGATAAAAAAACATTTATTTATTGTAATAAATATAAAATATCGGATATTGACGTGGCAACGGAAGTTCTTCACGAAGACATAAAAGAATTAGCTAAATAATTGAAAATGTTGATAATACAATAACGAAAAGAAGAATCTAAGAAGCATGTGGACAAGGAACAATATGAGGCGCATGCGTCCTACTCCTTTAGTCAGTTGAAAGATGATGAATCAATTATGCCATATGTAATTTCAAGCATGGAAGAGAAGGAAGAAACTTTTGTTGATGTTGATAAAGAACAACTCAAAATCACTCATGCACCTATGCCAAAAAAAACACACATACATTGATGCCTTACAGCATAGAAGGTTCAGGTCATCATACGTAAAGAAGGGTAAAAACCATCGTTTGAAATAAAAAACACAAAAAACAATGCCTAACCATAACCACCGTTCAAAGTACAAGACTCAAAATAAGATGCAGAATCATGCATAAGTTCTAGAAATTTGTTGCAGCTTCATACAAGGAATAGAAATGAGTCGTATAAATCTCTATTTGCCTTATCTCCATTCGCCTCTCATAACCATCCTCCATCCACTTACAATACCCTGCGATCTACAACTCCACGCTCCATAATTTCTGTTGCACATTCCCATCTCCTTCACTTCTGCTCAATCCCTTCTGCTCGTCCATCCCTTCTTCCTGCCCATCCATTTCCTTTTTCTCTCCCACCATCTCCTTCCCTTGATTAGCAGGCCTTTCAGGACTTGCTAATGATTGGTGGAGATGGCTCTCGCAAGAAGCCAGAAATGAAATGCTTTCTGCTGAAGATGTTGACCAGCAGATACTTAAAGCATTAGGAAAAGAATTCTACGGTTCAGAAGAAAGAGAAGACTTTGAAAACCTTGCTTCTCTTTTTATGTCAACCAGACTCTGCAATCTTGCGCAGAGTGAAGAATACTTCTGTTACATGCAACAACTCTTGATTTCCTCTGGAAAGTCAGGAGATCCAGCTTATCTGAAGCACTATCTTAGAAGTTTCCCTGGTCATGTTCCAGACGCCGTGGAACAGTATATGAAGGATAAAAGCATCAACTACAGAGGCCTCTCTCTAGCCCAGTTAAACAATTATATACTAGAGACATGGCAAGAGCATTGCTTAGAAAAAAGAGTCAGCAAAGACTTTAAGCGCCACCAAAGCATGTATTCATCATCCTTCTGTAAAAATGTTGCTAAAATGCCTGATTGTGGATGTGGTGCCTATAATAGAGGTCACTTAACAGATGATTGCAAATTGTCACAAGCCTAAGCCTAAGAAAGGTTTCTATTCTAGTACCCCTAGATATCATCCAAACAAGCCGTATAAACATAGAAGAAAGCATGGATATCACGGTTCCAAGAGACAGAACAACCCCCTCATAGAAGGTTTGTTGAAAGAAAATATGACAGAAATGATATTGAAACATGCTTCATTTGCGGCCAAAAAGGCCATTGGGCAAACAAATGTCCAAAGAAGAAATCCAAACCAAGGCTTGCTGCCCTATGTGCTCAATTAGATCCTCGTTGGTGGGATCTACATTCTAGTACATATGACGAGTCGCTCTCTGGCGAAATTATCTTTTTACCTTCTGATGCATCCAGTGCATCTTCAGATGACTCTGAGTTTGACAATGACAAAGTTGCTTACCAAAAAGTTGCTCGATCTTACCACAACGCACCAAGATCGAAACAACTCTTCTTTACTTTATATTAGCAGTTACAAACTTTTTCACCCAGATCGAAACAACTCGAAACAACTCTTCTTTACTTTATATCAACAGTTACAAACTTTTTACAAACATGTAGATCGGCTTTGGAGGGCGAAGCTCATCACTACAATAACACTCTACACAGACACAGAATTGGGAACCCAAAGGCGTCGAAGCTACCTTCTGCTCGTTTTCCACATTCAGACTCTAACTTACTTGCAGAGCTCTAACCTCTAAAACTGTGATGCCTATAATGAGCCCTCAGCCCTTTATTTATACAAATTTTATCGATAATCCGGTGACTTACAACTGACACTACTGGGTCAAAAGAAAGTATCCGGGGTGACAGGTGGGGACAACCACTGTCATTATCTCGTCCCTTAAAGTCGATAGACATATGGGGACCCAGAATCTTTATCATGACTGACATCAGAATAAAGCATAGTACAAAGCAAAGCAGCACTGGCCCACGACAGTCAACAAAGGCCCACCACAACTTTCACTTTAGTCATAAGGGCCTCTACCTTATAAGCAAATGCAAACTTCACGTCCATCAAAGTCTACTCCTCCACAAGGACAGTCCCATCCGGCAATATCTGAGTCGTAATCTTGGAAATCATCAATGTTTGGCGGGTCGTCTTCAAACTAAGCTAGCGGGTACAAGAATGGACTGAAACATTTTTCGATATCTTATCCATGAAATATCTCATTAGATTCACACAAAAATTCTCCTTGAATAAATGATTGTAGTTGAAAGTTTAAAGGGATTTGTCTCGTATACACTTTTGAGTCAATTCTCTGGCCTTGGGCATCTCTCTTGATGTATTTCTGAGAGGTAAGTACGGTATGTTCTAGCCTCGTGTAGCGTCCTCCTTGATGATGGAGCATGAATTTGAACCATTGGTGCTCTCCATCAGCTATCTCAATGTCAGCTTTCATGTGGAGTATGAAGTTAGCACGACGGTTCTCCCAATCAGATCTTGGGCAGAATTTATCTAGCAAAACTTCTGTCCAACCAGACCATGCACCGTGCCTAAGGTTAGCAGGATCTGCGTAGATGACAATCTTACGTTGCTCCCTACAGAACTGAAGAATAAGATTGTAGGATGTCCATGTCAAATTTCCATCTCCTATGTCCACATACCATAAAGGACCATCTTTTTCTTCATTGCGGTCAATCCAAAGCTCTCTGCAACCTTTTAGTTTTTCTTGGACATTCTCAAAACTTCTATAAGCATTTCTCTCCCATCTTTCCATTATTTCCAATTTTAATGGAGAGGCCTGAATTTGCTTAATAAGAGAAAGGTCCAGATACCTTTCAGCTTCTTGCCTTGATACATAATCAAGGAGTTGTCTTCGTTCTGCTTCTGTGAGTGATTCATCCCATGGCTTCAAGAATAAGCCATTTATGGGTTGGTAAAGAGGAGCTTTATCGCGTTCTGTACCTGAACTTGATGCACCAGCTGAGAACATGCTGAGAGTAGGAGTAGATTGTTTTTACTGTTCTCTCGTGAGCATATCAGC
Source organism: Pseudotsuga menziesii (assembly GCA_001517045.1). Classification (NCBI taxonomy): domain Eukaryota; kingdom Viridiplantae; phylum Streptophyta; class Pinopsida; order Pinales; family Pinaceae; genus Pseudotsuga; species Pseudotsuga menziesii. Next base: position 1,011,621 of record LPNX010422270.1, on the reverse strand, counting down.
GAGACAATTGAGATATCATGGCTTATCACAATGTCAAAGTCAAAATTGCTTAGCCAAATAAACCATTTCAAAATACGACTACTATTTTCTACCATCAGATTTTCATATTTAAAAATACCAGGCATTATCTTCAAGTCTGTCCTAATAATGAATCTAACTGGTTTCAGAAATAAAATAAAATGCTAGACTGTTTTCTTAATAGCCAAAATTTCTTTGTGGCTAGATGGATAGTTAAGCTCTGCCGCTTTGAAAGATCCTGAACCATAGCCGCACACATGTTCTTTGCCTTCAAGGGCTTCAAGAAGAACTCCACCCCAAGTGTGGGAAGAAGCATCTGTTTCAATAACTAGCTGACCCGATCTTTGAGGTAAAGAAAGAGGAGGCAGATCTAAAACTTTGGCTTTAATGTGCTGAACTGTCAAGGTCATCTCTTGTGACCATTTTATAGGATTTTTTTTTAATCTTTGCTGAAGAAGATGTATATCAGTAGCTTGTCCTCTGTAAAAAGGTTTGATGTAATTGAGACTTCCTAGAAATCTCTGCAACTGGATCTTGTCAAGAATTTGATCTGGGAAATGACTAAAGACGCTTAGGACATGTTTTTGTAGAATGACTTGTCCTCTTTGTATCTTAAACCCAAGAAATTCCATTTCTGTCTTTCCTATCTCCATGTTACTTAGAGACAGAACTACTCCATGTTTAAAGACCAAATCATAAAACATTTCCAAGTGTTTTAGATGCTTTTGCAGATTTTTAGAGCATATCAAAATGTCATCAATAAAAACTAGTGCCCATTGTTTGTCTCTGAAGATGTCTTCCATACGCTTCTGAAACTCTGAAGGAGCGTTGTTGATCCCGAATGGTAAAACTTTCGACTGGTACTGGCCATGTGGGACTACAAAAGCTGTCTTAAAATGGTCTTTTGCCTCAATTCTGATTTGGTAAAATCCTGATTTTAAATCAAACTTACTGAAAATTGTACAACCAGTAATTCTTTGCAAGAGGCTAGCCTTATCAGGTAGAGGGTATCGAACTTTTTGTAGTACAGCATTGAGAGGCTTATAGTTTACAACGAGCCTCGGCTTTCCTCGCTTAATCTCAAAATGTTTATTTACCACAAAGGCACGGCAAGCCCAAGGGCTCTTTGATGGTTCAATCAATCCTTTAGATAGAAGTTCCTTGATTTCAGAGGCACAAAATTCCCTTTTTGAGGGGGACATAAGACGAGCTGACGCCTTCATTGGTTTAATCTTTTGTAGGAGATCAAATGGCAGGGAGACAAAATATTTTTCTCTAGTCCAAAAAGCATTTGGGCTTTCTGAGCAACAATCTTTGACTAATTTTGTAGTGATGTCTGCAAGGGCTTTTTCCCCATGGGTATCTGAAAAAACTATACAACGATCCATCTTTAGAAGTTGAGCAGGGTTAGATTTTTGAACAGGCGTTTATAGAAGGGATTTACACTTTGGAACATAGTTAAATGAAATAGGAAGTTCTATTGTACAATTATTAATGACACGGGAAAATATCATTTTCTTGGTATCTACAGAAATTGGACTGACTCTAGACAAGAATTCTGAACCGAGGATACAGTCCTCATTTATGTCATCTAGTCTATACAGGTTTAAGGAGTCATTCGTTCCTTTGAGCTTTATGGGGAAATTCTCAGGTTTTGCTACTAGAGGGACAGGCGTTCTTTCAATGGCTGACCCACGATCTAAAGTATTTTCCCAATAGAATGAGAGAAGAGCTGAACCTTTTGCTAGGTTCACTTGACAACCTGAATCAAGCATACAGTTAAGAAAATAAGGTTTGAACTCATTCAGGCGAAGCTGGATTCGCACAAATATTTTAGGACCTGTGAGCATTCCCAAACTGGGATCAGGAGATGGTTCTCTCCTTCCTGGACTCTCCATAGCTTGTTCATAGTGCTTGCTTAGCTCTTCATCTGATGATTGATCCCTTTCAATTTATATGATTTTGATCATGTTCTTCAAATCTTCAATCTCTGTTACTAAGCTTTTAAGCTGCTGCTATTTCTCTTTGATTTGCAGTCTAAGCATTTGCTCTTTGTCTACCCTATAACATTATCTGCTCTCATGACTGTCTGGATAGCTTTTATAGAGTTCAATAGGATTATACAAGGCAGGAGTAACAAAACTTACCTTCTCTTTGCCTTTATCTTGCTCAAGCTTTTTAAGCAATTGCTTATTTTCTTCTTTTAAAGATGCTCTAAGCATATACTCAAAGGCATGGGTCTATGACAATTGCATGTCTATGGCTGCAATTTGTTTTTCAATGTTCTATGGTTTGTTCACAGAGAACATATATAATGAGAAATCATATTCTGGAGGCTCAAACCCTCCCAAATTTGGTTCTGAATCTGACTCTGAAGAGGAAGAAGAATGAACAAATTTTTGAAGAGCAACTTTGTCATTGTCGGACTCAGAGTCATCTGAATATGCACTGGATGCATCAGAAGGTAAAAAGATAATTTTGCCAGAGGGTGACTCGTCATCTGTACTAGAATGTAGATTCCACCATCGAGGATCTAATTGAGCACATAGGGCAGCAAGCCTTGGTTTGGATTTCTTCTTTGGACATTTGTTTTCCCAATGGCCTTTTTGGCCGCAAATGAAGCATGTTTCTTTATCATTTTTGTCAGATCTTCTTTTAACAAACCTTCTATGAGGGGGTTTGTTCTGTCTCTTGGAACCGTGATATTCATGCTTTCTTCTATGTTTATACGGCTTGTCTAGATGATATCTAGGGGTACTGAAATAGAAACCTTTCTTAGGCTTGGGCTTGTGACATTTGCAATCATCTATTAAGTGACCTCTATTATAGGCACCACATCCCCAATCAAGCATTTTAGCAACATTTTTACAAAAGGATGATGAATACATGCTTTGGTGGCGCTTAAAGTCTTTGCTGACTCTTTTTTCTAAGAAATGCTCTTGCCATGTCTCTAGTATATAACTGTGTAATTGGGTTAGAGAGAGGCCTCTGTAGTTGATATTTTTATCCTTCATATACTGTTCCACAACGTCTGGAACATGACTAGGGAAACTTTTAATATAGTGCTTCAGATAAGCTAGATCTCCTGACTTTCCAGAGGAAATCAAGAGTTGTTGCATGTAACATAAGTATTCTTCACTCTGTGCAAGATTGCAGAGTCTGGCTGACATAAAAACAGAAGCATGGTGTTTAGAGTCTTCTCTTTCTTCTGAACCGTAGAATTATTTTCCTAATGCTTTAAGTATTTGCTGATCAACATCTTTAGCAGAAAACATTTCATTTCTGGCTTCTTGTTGGAGTCATCTCCACCAATCATTAGCAAGTCCTAAAAAGCTTGCCATTATCTGTCCAGCCAGTTGTTGACCTGAAAGGGTATCATTCTGGGTTCTTTTGTAAAGGGTCCATTGCCCTAACATTTGAATTGCAGTCTTAATATCCTCACGAGATTGACACTGGATATTTAAGACAGGTTGATCAGGCATTTGGGACAAAAGATTATTCATTGTGTTGATTCCAAACTGGAACCTTGGATTCGGAGCTTTCTATGCATCAGGCATTCGGAGGTCAAAGGTATTATCACGAGGTGGTGGATTATGAATGGATGAAGATTCGGCCGTATGATGAGCAGACATCATGTTTAAATATTTGGTGTCCATGGCAGGTGAAAAGGTTTTAAAATGACCAATCCATTCTCTAATTTCATCACATTCTTCTTCATCTCTACCAAAATTAAATTCAGCTTTTTCATCTTCGAAAATACTTAGCATACTAAAAGGAAGTCCCAAGTCTCACTCCCTCAATTTTTGCCTTGGCTTCACAAGGCCATAAAAGAAAGGAAACACCAGCAAAAGAAAATAAACATCATCGTATTCGCTTGCTCCCATACGCTAATCGCGCTCTTTCCTCCTCTATGAGTTCTCCACATGTGTCCTCCATCCTCCACTCTCCACTCTTGTTCCGACGCCAGTCGTTGTCTCCTGCTCCCTCTTGCCACACGATCTCCCATTCCAATCCCTCTTACTCTCATTTACACTACCTTCTCCTCCTACTTGCCACGCACTTCATACCACGTTGCTCCCAACTCTCTCTCCCTCCTCCATTCGACACTACCCCTCTCCTCTCTACTCACCACTACCACCTTTCACCTGTGCAATCCACCTACCCACTCGCATGCAACACCCTTTGCGCTACTACATCCCCCGCCCTCTTCCCACCGCTGCCCATTCTCTTGCTTTTTGTACCCAATCACCCCGCCTGCTTAATAGCCCAGTCGCGATCGCAACACCCTACTCATATGAACCAAGGCGCAATCTTCCCCCCTCATCTCGACGCTCACCCCCCTATCGCTACACATCTCCTCTTTCACGCCTTGCCATCACTGCACCTGCTCCCTTCCACCTGCTCTCAGCTCCATTTCACCTGCTCAACATTTCCTCCTTCATCCTCCATTGCTCCGTCGCATTCCCTCGACACCACTATTGTTACTGCATAAAACCATTGCTACAACAATTTAAAAAAAAATACAATAATAATAATATTATTATAAAATAATAAACATTATTATTGTTTCAAACATTTTCAAACAAAAACAAAGGGGCAAATAATAATAATATTATTATAAAATAATAAACATTTTTATTGTTTCATAAATATTCAAAAAACAAAGGCCCCTAGACTCATTCTGATCGAAATAACATTATTATTGTGAAATAATAATAAGTATGGTATATTTTGGAAAAACAAAATTATATATGTATTATTATTAATTATTAATAATACATATTATTATCAATTTTCATCATTCTTTTGAAGATTGTGTATAAGACAAAATGGTCTTCAATGTAGGCGTTTATGGGTTTTTTAAAAGAAATAAAACAACTCAAGAAGCTAAAAAGGATTTAAAATCGGAGATTAAATAATAAAAACCACAGAGCTTGAAGCGAAATATCGGATATTGACGTGGTGACGCAAGTTCTTCATGAAGACATAAAAGAATTAGTTGAAGAATTGAAAATGTTGATAATACAACGACCAAAATAAGAATCTAAGAAGCATGTGGACAAGGAACAATCGGGGGCACATGCGTCTTACTCCTCAAGTCAGTTGAAAGATGAAAAAGAAGTTATGCCATATGTGTTTTCAAGTACGGAAGAGCAGGAATAAAATTTAGTTGATATTGATAAAGTACAACTCAAAATCACTCCTGCAACTATGCCAGAACAAAAACACATACATTAGTGCCTTACATTCCCCCTCATAGAAGGTTCAAGGCATCATACGTAAACAAGGATAAGAACCATCGTTTGAAATACAAGACACATAAAACAATGCCTAACCATAACCACGTTCAAAGTACAAGACTCAAAATAAGATGTGGAATCATGCACAAGTTCTAGAAATTTGTTGCAACTTCATAAAAGGAATGGAAACAAGTCGTATAAATCGTCCATCCTACACAACCATAAAATAAGTGAAAATGGCTCGTGAAGCTCCAAAACAAAGTCGGGTTGTAAGCTTGGCTCATAACCCAAACCAAAGCCACATACATGATAATAAAGACAATAACATAGCCGATGAAACAAAAAAAGTAGGGGACAGTGATAAAACCCAGAGTATAGAAGATCAAAATGAATCTAAAGAAAAATTACTTGAGAATAAGAATGACAAAAAGACAGATGCATCTGATGACAATCCTGATGCCAATGCCAATTCTAAAGAAGATGGTGATCTCATAAATCGTAACAATGAAACACCAAATACTAATGAAGATGAGATTAGTGTTAATGAAAATTATGAACAAATTGAAGTTGTAGAAGGATACAACGATGAAAATAGAAGCACTAAATACAATCCTAATCATCACAACGTAGAAGAATAAAACTAAGAAGATTCTCTGACACGAAGATATAAACATTTTGCAGGTTGTTGCAAGCCAATATGTTCAAGATCAAATGGTTCCCAAGGAACAACCAAAAACAAGATCACCGGATAAAGACGAGAATATAAATCATTTAAAGATTTTTAATCAAACCCCAATGGATGAAATAAAGATTTTTAATCAAACCCCAATGGATGAAATAAATACATTAAAAGGCGCTTCATCCTTAAAAGATGCGACGAAACTGTGAATGAAGAATCCTTAACCAATCAGATTGAGTTCAATAAGTTGTCAGTAGTTTCCATAACATAAAAGAAGCATTAGAAGAAATTTGAGGTCTAAAATGGGCCTCCTAAGGAAAATAATAAAATAATAGTTGAAATAATAAAATAATAGTTATTAATTTTGGAGGAAAAATGAAAAAAACTACTTTTTTTGTTCGTATTTTCGACATATCTCCCTGCGTTTTTACTCAAATTTCGAGCGGGAGATCTAGATAACAAATGTAACTGAATATCCAACCATGTTTGAATATCCATCGATCGACACTAAAGAATCTATATTCCATATATTAACTAGTGTCATACCAAGGCATGCAAAAATACCAAAGTTCAACTTTTTGACACAAGTACATCATGAAGATATCAGATTGGAAACTCAGAAGAATACTTCCTATAGTCATTATGGTTTTATCTACATAATTATATGCATGAAGAAATTTGAAAGGAAATGTGACCAACTATTTCAAGAATTATTAAACCGTGGTACCATTATTTGTGGTAAGAGTTCCTTTGTCAACTTCGCTCATACCTATGTGTTTCTCAAAGGGAATTCTATCAAGCAAAACAACCCTGTGAAGTTATAACTAATCAAGCATTTAAGAAGTTCAAATTAAGCGCACTTTACACAAGATTCGTGGTTGAATCTTTTCAAGGCCAGATGACTTGTAATAAACCTAATTGGTTATTACGAGTAATATTCGTAATGCATTTATTAGTTAGGATAATTAATTACCAATTATTAAGAAACATGTCTATTGATACTTGTCTCTAACAATATGCCATATTTATACTTACCCATTTCTATTGTAAAGTCACCATTTAATTATCAAAATATATATTTATAAATAATAACCTAACATGTAAGGATAAATCCTTACAAAGGGGTAATTGGTGGTGGGGACTCGCACCCAGAGGATCCCTATTTGGAGGGGTCACCAGCCACTGATCTCTTGGGGGTGGATTCCACCTCCCATATGGTATCGGTTCCCTCCCAGGAGAAGGCGATAGAACCCCCCATCTTTTCGGAGGAGGATTTCCCTACGATCCCCATTCTTCATATGTCTCTGGATGTTACTCTTTCTCCTTCCTCGATTCCTCACACCTCTCTTGTCTTCCTTGATGATATGAGTTGGGATCCCTCGGTGTCTCTCAAGCCTATTCCCATTTATTCCTTGGAGGAAGTGGAAGGCCCAAATATATTTCCTATTTCGTCCATCATATCTTCGAATGTCTCTGTTCGAAAGCCTAAAAAACCTTCGAGAGTGAGGGGTTACACTTCGACTGGGAGGAAGCCATATTCTAATGATGGTTCTTTCATTAATCTGACTATCCCTTCTGTGTTAGACAATTGTTTAAGTGACTCTTTGGAACCTACTCCAGTGTCTCCTTCTTGGTCTCTTAGAGATGCAATGACCCCCATTGAGAAGTTTAAATGATTCTTACATCTTTCATTATCTGGGGCTTGGGTACTAGCTCCAAATGCACTGCTCTGAAACACTTTATTGAGAGTAATAAACCAAGGATTGTGATGTTACAAGAAACTATGATGTCAGCCTCTTTCTCTTGTGAAATCTTCTTAAAGATTAAGCCTTGTTGGAAAGTTTGTGCTTATGATGATTTTGGACACTCTGGGGGAACACTGATTGCATGGAAACCTTTAGTGGATGACATGAAAGCCTTTTCATGTTGTGCAAATATTTTAGTGGAAGGTAAGTTAAAGGGTTTCTCCAATATGATTCACATTTTGAATATTTATGGACCTTATTTAAATTGGAAATTGTTATGGGATCAACTGGTTGGTTTGAGCCTCTTTTCAGATCTCGACCTCATTGTTGTCCGGGATCTAAACTTCACCACTTCACCTAGCGAGGTTTGGGGGTCGGGGAATGTTTTGGATCCTTTAGTGGAGTACTTTTTTGATATCTTTGAGGCTTCCAACGTGTTGGATATTGTCCCTGCAGTATTAGCTCCTCCCTAGTCAAATGGAGGGAGTGGACTGTCTGGTATCGCTAAGAGACTCGACATATTTTATATCACGGAGGAACTTTGTAAGAGGATGGGTCGTTATCGATCCTGGAACTACCTAACTAGATTTTCTGACCATAAGGCCATCATTTTCTATTGGATTTCGATACAAATCTTCCCCCCTATCCTTTCAAGTTTAATTTGATTTGGCTGGGAGATATGGATTTCAACTCTATGATTCTGGGCAGTTGGAACAACTATTTTGACCCATCTGTTGGACAGGTGAACCCTATGAAAAGTCAGGTTAACCAGCTCAAGTTTCTAAAAAGGGATGTGATGAAGTGGAAAAGACAGAAGAAGATCGATAACAACAAGGCTCTTTTGGATATTGAAGAGGAGATTCAAGTGGTCAATTCTCTGGTTATTGATAACAGGTTCAGTGAAGTGAATTTACTTAGATACCACTCAATTACTTCCAAAAAACAACTACTTTTACAGAAGGAAGAAATTCTTCGACAGAAGAGCCGACCTACATGGATTAAGGCAGGGAATAGAAATAATAAATTTTTCCATAATTTTGCAAACAAAAGACGATTGCACAATGCTATTTGGGAAATGGATGTTGAAAGGGATAAGCTTATTTGTGATAATTAGTCTCTAAAACGAGCGGTCAATGCCTTCTTTCAGAAGGTGTACACTGACAAGCATGCCACTAATATGTTTTACCATATGAAGACTATTAAGTTATTTCCACGTTTTTTTATAGCAAGGATTGTGATGATATTGGTAGGGATATATCTTCCATGGACATTCTGAAGGTTCCTAAGGGTTTTGTGGTGGATAAAAATCTGGACCCTGACGACTGGATTGTGGAATTTTTCCTCCATTTTTATGACCTGATGGGTGATGAGATTACTGAGGCTATTGATGACATCCGTCGACAAGGGGTGGTTCCTGATTGTTTAAACTTAACCTATATCACTATTACTCCCAATAAGGACAGACCGGTATCCTTCAATGACTATAGACCGATCTCACTTTGTAACTTGATTTACAAAATTATCACCAAACTTATTGCAGAAAGGATCAAGCCTCGGTTGGGCCTTCATATCTCGAATGAACAATATGGTTTTCTTCCTAACCATCAAATATTAGATGTTGTGGGAACTTCTCAGGAATGTATTAATTCGATTAAGCTTCTAAAAAACTTACTTCTTTTATTTTAAAGTTAGATTTGGAGAAGGCCTGTGATCGACTGGATTGGTCCTTCATCTGGCTTATTCTTCTGCAGGTTGGTCTATCTATGGAGTTATCTAAGTGGATTATGTCATGTATATTCTCACCTAGCTTCTCTATTTTGATTAATGGTTCACCTTCTCCGTTCTTCAAAGGTAATAGAGGAATCAGGTAAGGATTCCCTCTATCACCTTACTTATTTATACTAGTGATTGAAGGTTTGAGTCGCTTGATTATTAATGCCAAAGAGAACTGCCTTTTATGTGGGATCAAGGTGATCAGAACACTATTTATAACTCACCTCCTTTATGTCGATGATGTTCTTATCTTTGGTGATGGCACTTTGGCTGAATGGAAGCACCTGAAGGGAATTATTGACATTTTTTGTGGGGAATCAAGTATGAAACTCAACCCTCTTAAATCTAGTTTCTTTGTCTTTTGTTAGGATCAATCAATCATGGACTCTATTTCACACTCTTTTCATTACAAAATGGAAAGCTTGGATAAGGGTATTAAATACTTAGGTTTTATTCTAAAACCTAATGCCTATAAGAAAGGGGATTTGGCCTGGATCTTGAAAAAACTAAGTTGGAATATAAACAAATGGAATTCTCGTTGGCTCTCCCTTGGTGGTAGACTACTTCTCATCACTGCGGTATTGCAAGGTATACGTGTTTATTGGTTCTCATTGTTCAAAGTATCGAAAGGAATTATATATAATATGAGGAAGATGATCTTACGTTTTCTTTGGGATGGTAAGAAAAAATATTTCAAATTCCATCTTGTTGAGTGGGAGACTATCTCCAAACCAAAACCTCTTGGTGGATGGGGGATTAAGAACCTTAGTTTGTTCAATTTGGCTCTTTGTGCCAAAAGTCTCTGGTGATGTCTCTTTGATAATGGTCTGTGGGACAAATTGATCAGAGGTAAATACTTAAAGAATATTCCCCTGTCTATCTGGCTTAGAGACAGGTGCAGGTTAGCTACAACACCATCAGATATTTGGAGAAACATCTCTAAGACATTTCCTTTCATTGCACAGGACCTTGGATAGTTGATTGGTAGGGGAGTGCAAGTGTACATTGGGATTGATCCCATCGTTGGCATGCTAAAAAATACGACTCTTTCCGAGGGCCTAATTAGACATCTCCAACTTAGAAATATTATTGTCTTAAAATAGGCAGTTAAGGAGAAAGGATAATTTCTAGTTAGGTGGCTCACAACGGAGGGCCTGCAACTATTTAGTGAATGGGAATTGGAATGGGAGGCATATATTACTAGTTTAACTATGGTTGGCATTAGATTATCATATTACAACGGCATCATAGTTTGGTGTTTGAACAAAAACGAGGTGATGCCACTGCTTCTCTTGGCATATAAATTGTTAGTGGAGCAATAGTCACCTAAGCCTCTTTACTAGTGGATGACATGGGTATGGAAGGGTAAGCTCCCATCATAAGTTCATTGTTTTGCTTAGATGGTCCTAAACAAGAAGATTTTGACTTGGGAAGGTTTACAAAAAGAGGTTTCAGTGGGTCGGGAAGATGTAGTCTTTGTTGTGTTGCATATGAAACTATGGGTCATCTTTTTGGTGAGTGTAATTTCTTCAATGATGTCTGGAGTGCTCTCATGTTAATTTTGCATGTATCATTCAAGTCAGAGCTTCTTAGTTTGGAGGATAACCTACATCGATGGAAGGACCTCTTTCCTTCTCTGATGGATACTCCTTTGGCTACTTTGTGGAAGATTTGGTGGGATAGAAACTTGGCCACCTTCCAGGATACAGATCTGGAGGGAGAGGAAATTTGCATTAATATCCTGGCTAGACCGAAGGAGTTTGGTTGTGGCTCCTTGCACATCATTGGTAGAGTGACTCAACCACCACTCAGTGATAGGCCTCTAGTGATTGGCTATTTTGATGGGGCAGAACAAAAAGGATTTTGCGGTGTTGGGATGGTGATTAAGCTAAACATGAAACATTGCTACAACTTAAGGATAGTTGTGGGGTTCATAAATAATACTAAAGTAGAATTGGTGGCTTTATGGGGGCTTCTCTGGTTTGCTCAATACAAACAATTACATTTATGCCAGGTTTTGGTGGACTCCAAAGTTATAGTGGATTGGGTCAATCATAAGCACCATATTTATTCATTGAACCTTTCCTATTGGCTACGTAGAGTGAGAAGCATTATTGGTTACTTATCGGGGACTGCCTTTCACCATATATATAGGGAATACAACAGTGAAGCTGATTCACTTTCGAAAAATGCCATTGATGATAAGTTTGCATGCCTCTCCTTCATGAAATTACTTGATGGGATCGTGATTGACTTGGATGACTTGAGAGTTTAACTTTCTCCTATATCAGTTTTTTGTGTGCCTACAACTTGGACATCCAAGTCATTAGTTATGTTTTGAGTTGGTATCGTAATACCAATCTTGAAAGATGCTAATAATGTGCGGTTGGGTTGAATGTCTTGAATTATGGTTTATATGTAAGATGTTAATGCAATCTAAGTATGTTACAAGTTTGTAAGTTTATGAATGCATGATAACATGGATGAAAACTTATAGAGAATCTCGCTCCACCAGTTTGTATTTATGCCACAGTTTTAATATAAAAGACTGTTTTTTTTTATGAAAAGAAAAATATAAGTTTAGCTTAAGTATGTATTTCAAAATTTAAGGATTTTATTTTATTCTATTTGTGTACATAAAGTATTTTACTTTATTGTATTGTTAAAGAACAATACTATATTTTAATATATGTATGTATTAAAATGACTCATTTTGCTAGGCATAATGAATATGATTTTTTATTAATTTTATCTATATACATCTTTTTTATTTGACTTAACCATAGTTACATAGAGTGTGAGTTGTAAATATACCTTCTTCAAAATGACAAACTCATAATATTTTATTATATCTCTTAAGAGGCCCATTTTAGACGTCGCAATTCCCCTAATGTTAATTCCTACCCATTTTCTCCTCTATCAACTTGTGTTTTCTCCTCTGTTTACATGCAACTCTATGCATATTCCTTTACTTGTGTATTTTGTGTTGAGAGTGGGATCTATATCACACACAACCTCACGCTGAATGAGTAGTGTGAGGGTTGGATTTACTATAGAGATTAGACCTACGTGAATTGAAGAAAATTGCATTCGTGACTAGCATAAACCCTAATGTTTGTATGGTGTCGCTGTATACATCAAGTCTTCGTTATGGATAAGTGGGATCTCTTTCCTTTCAGTTTCATTGCTGATCTATTCTTGGTGGCCAATATTAAGAACATTTATGAATTACCTATGCGTGGAATATGTGTAAACAGATGTCTTTAGGGCTGTAAACACGATATCTGGTAGGGCATGTATTGCTTTCGTTCTTATATTTTATGTGTTTTTTGTTGTTGGCGAGGGACCATGCTTATTATAATTCAGTGGGGATTTGATCGTGGTTTGGTGTAAACACATGTCTTGTTTTTTAATCGTTGTTTCAGTGAGCACACTATTTGATTTGTATGTTACTTGTTACTTAATCTTTAAGGAAATATTATTGATTTAAATAATCATATGGTAGAATCGATGGACCAATATTTGGAGGGTATTTTTCTGACAACTACAATATCAAGAGCCAGATTATAAATTTCTACCCTTTAATTGCATTGCTGTTAATTCTTGTGGATGAGGTCATACGTGTTGAACCCAATATGTGTCGAGGCTAAAGCTTGTACATTAGCTTTAATAAGCTTATGGTGTCATTGGGACAACACTATGTTGATGCGGGATAGCAGTTTTGAAGATTTGAGGACGATTTGTGTACTAATTAATGAACATGTGATAGGAGTTGGTATGAACTTTATGGTTTTTGTGGTTGAATCACCGAGTGTTAGTGTTATATAAAGGTGGATAAAGTTACGAAAATTTCATGATAATTTTATTGGAGTAGGTTCATAACCATAATTAGACTATTCTTTGTTTTCTTTTGACTTTGACAAGCATTTGAACATTGAAAGATTGTTTTCTTGAAGCTGGTTAATGACCAGACTTATCTTCCATTCTTTGTGAAGTATATGGGCACATAATATTTTGACGAATTTGGGACCATTCAAAAGCTATTACTCTCTTACATTTTCTTTTTAGATCATGTTTTCATGTTTTATTCAGTTGATCACCGGTGAGGTGATTAGGGAATGCAGTTTTCACATTTGCGTGGAGATGTTGGAGAGCGCTATTCTTTGAACCCATCATTCCGTTCAGAAAAGACTCGTCTATTTGCATGGAGAGTTGAATTAGGACTCTTCGTGGTGATATTCAAATCTATAGCCATTTTATATTCACATCAAATTCACAATACATTGGTATTTGTATTGTATTATGTCGAGACTCCATCGCATTGCTATTATTATTGCTTTTTTTCACAGAGATTCCATAGTATTGTCAAGGTTGTATTGTAGAGATTATATATTCCTCAGATTTTATTCCAAAGATCATTTTCCTATTAGAGATGCGTCGGGAGTGCTTTCCAATGGACTCGTGGAATTGTTGTCTAGCCCGAATCCAAAGTCATCGAGTTTGTGGCCTTGGCACCACAGCTGAGCATCATCAAAGGACTCAACTGAGAGCAATGCAAAGCATTCTTTTTGGAGATCAATTCAACGCCAAAGGACTAACTGAGAGCAATGCATAGCATTCTTTTTGGAGATCAATTCAACGCCAAATTCAACAATATTTGTAACTTGCAAATTGCCATTTATGTAAGTTCACTTGTATTTTGGTGTTTGCAATTGTTTTCTATGAGTGTTAAAACAAAATAGAGCTGAATTGTAATTGGGTAATAGAGTTTTAGTTGTTGGGTCTTATTGTGAAATGACGAAGTTGCAAGAAAACCCTTGTGTCGTTTGTTGGACCTTAAAAGACTTAGAATGAAAGATTATTAGTGTTATAGAACACTAAGACTCATCGCTATTGACAACGCAATCTCAATTAGCAAAAAAAACTATCCAATATGTTCTAACTTGTTTACAAGATTCACAAGACACAATTGAATTTCTTCAAGTTGAATCACAACCCCAACATGAGGAAATACAACAAAATAATCAACATTTTGAACATGCTCTTATTCAGAAAAATAAGTAGCTTGCACATAATCAGATCAATGATGCCATTTTAAAAGAAAATGAAGATGAAGAGGGGTTAAAGTTGTTATAATTAAAATAATTTGATAAAAAGGTTGGGTAAGAAATAAAATATAATTAGTTAATTAATTGGTAGGTTTAAGTATTAATCTAAATAAATTTTGAAATAATAAAATTCTTAAAAGAGGTAAGAATAAAAAGATTCTAAGGAATAATAAGAAGTTTTGGGGAGGAAAATGAACTTATATAAAGAAATAAAAGATCAAAATTAATTCAACTAAAAAAGAAAGGTATAAATATTAGCTATATTAATGGTCACAATAAAGGAGTTCTCCTTGATAGTTTCAATTTCTCATCTATTGTAAAACGAATAGTCATGTGGTTCAAGTATCTAACCATTACTCAATCCCATTCCCTTTTCTTTCAACGACTTTTACCCCATGATGTGTGATCTTTATGATATGTGTGGATGAATGATGCGGCAAGAAAGTGATAAGTTATAGCCGAATTTCCATAGCGTGCAGTTATACTGTAGGAGTTACAATGTTTTTATTCATCACTCGGAGTTATAGCATGACTTACAACATAGAGTAACAACACGATCATACATTGCATGGAGTAACAACACAATCATACACTGCATGGAGTAACAACCAATTTTCAAAGTAGAGTTGCAACAAGTTCATAGTGCCATAGATCAACAACTAAGCAGTTGAAACCATCCTTATTCATCCATAAAATTTACTTTCACAAAATGGAAATGTGTTTGGGTGATGTGAATTGCTTGAAACCAAAGGGGTTCTTGCATCAAACACCCTTGGTAAAAAAGACATGAGCTTCCAACTCCTATGGTGACTACTGCATAAGATGAAGAACCTCGCAAGCATGGAAGATCTTTAAAAACCCACTATGAATCATCAAAACTCAGATTTTGCACTTAATTAAATAATCCAGGCATTCCCTCATGTGGGTCTTCCTACCAACCCTCGTTGCAAAATTTTTTCCATCTCTCTAGCTTGCTTGATTGGTAGATTTTGTTCCAATTAATCCAAAGTACCTTCATCATTGGCCCTTTCTCTCATGAAATTTGTACAAATCAACAACAATAAATGTTGGAGATATATTGAACCTTTTCGACAACTCTAACTGATAAGCATTATAAAAAATCCTCCTCAAGAATATGCATGGTCCTATTTTCTTATGTACCCTAGTGAAATCACTTTGTTCTCAAGTGAGCCATGACTAACTTTCCTTCTTTAAATATTTTATGCCTTCTCCGTATATCTGTTCTTTTTTTGTAACTGTTACTGCTTTTTTGTATCTTCTTCTTCACTTGCTCACAAATTTCTTGCATACTATCGACAAAATCACTTGCATCAACACTCTTTTTTATCTGCGAGATCTAGTAATTTAATCAAGTTTACTACCCCTTTAGCTGATCTACCATAAATGATCTAAAATGGGATTCGTCATGTGAATCCATACACTAAATTGTTGTAAGCGAATTTAGCTTGAGCCAAAACCATATCCTACTGTATAGGATTCTCACCAATCAAACTCATCAACAAAATTTGAAGACTATTGTTCACCACCTCAATTTGTCCATGTGTTTGTTACAGTATTGAGAATATGAGAAAATCATACAACAATAAAAAACATGCATAGCATGAACTGTTCTAGCCTTATATCTAATCAAGTAACAAAGAACATGAATAAAAATAGAGATAAGAGAATAAAAAAGAGAACACTAGATATACGTGGTAAAACTCCAAATAGAGAAACATCCACAAGAAGGACAAAATCTTCTTATTCCTAAAAATATCTCCAACATTACAACTTGAGCTCCACCCCACATATGCTATCCTAGAGTATTACGCTCCTCGCCTCTATTATATACCAAGAGGTATAGTGGAATAACATCTCAATATTACATGTGGAATAAATGATTTTCCACCTTTGTATATAATGAATGTTGAAAGGAGTATTTTTCTCCATTATAAATGTGGAATAACTTAATATTATAATATTAAGAGTTATATTGTTTGATTTTGACTTCTAATGCTAGTTATTACATCTCACAACAACTAGACATCATTACACATGTAATTATTAAATTTACACATTCCAACACTCCCCCTTAATGAAGACTAGGAGGACAACACATAAAAGGAGGATCATGTCATTACATCAAAAATCCCCCTTGATGACAACTTCCCTCGTTCCCAATAAACTGTAAAGATACATAAACTTTTCTTCTTGCATGGATTTGTTGAAGATATCATTTGCTTGTTTTTTTGGGGTACAATACTCCAAACAAATAACACATCCACTCCAAGATCTTTGATATAATGAGTATCCAAGTCAAAGTGTTTAGTCTTGGAGCGATGCACTATAACCAAAGAGTGAGACTATAGCCCTACTAGAATATAACACACCATAATGGAATGAATGTCCCCTATAAATTTTTGAGAATTCTCTTTGTTGTTGTCGAATGAGTTTCATGAGGCTTTTGCATAAATATCAAAACCATGTTGACTGCAAAAGAGATATATGGTCTTTTGTGTGTCAAATATATCAAACTTTCTGCAAGCTGACAATACAATGTTGCGTCAACAAGAGTATCACAATCAATAGTTAATTTTACATCAAACTCAAATGGTGCAGGTGACTACTTAGAATCACTCATATGGAATCAAGTAAGAAAATTTGTCACATACTTAGGTCGAGAGAGTAAAATATAATCTTCCATATGCCAAATTTGTAGACACAAAAATAATGTAATAATCCACCAATCGATCATTTCAAATTCACTTTTAAGATTATCCTTCATTTCCTGTATCAAAGTAAGTTGGTTTCCAGTAATAATAAGATCATCCAATAAAGTAAAATTATGAGAACATAATCATCAAAGTGTTTCACATATAGATTTGGATCATATACACACCGCTTAAAACCATTCTCAATAAATAAGCATCAATATTTTGATACCAAGCTCTAGGTGCTTGCTTAAGACCATATAAACACATTCAATTTGCTTACCAAACTTGAAGATTCAATAGTAATAAAGCCATATGTGGTTGTTCCATATAAATGTCTTTACTAACATCACCATTCAAAAATGCACTCTTGACATTCCTTTCATGTATTTCCCATTGATACGATGCAACAAGTGAAATAATATTTCTTATTATGCTCATTTTAACAACTGGAGCAAAATTTTTAGTATAATTTATAACTTCTTGTTGAGAGAATCAATTTACTCCTAACCAAGCTTTTTGTTTTTCAATTTGTCCATCTGCACTAAACTTTGTTTTATATATCCATTTACATCCAACTAAATTCTTTTCATGTGGAAGGGGAATAAGAGTCCAAGTCTTGTTCTTCACTAATGAGTCATACTTAGTTTGCATTGCTTTCTCCCATTCAAGATTATCTTTGGATTGAGAATATGTAGAACATGTTAGATTTTTATCAATTAGACAGTATTATTTTAGGATCTTATCTGAGAGAATAACATGCACAACAATCAATCACAAGAGACAATAGACACAAAGATTTATCCTCGGGCAAACTATAAAGGAAAAACCCTGCAACTTCCTCAGAGATAGAATGAGCACCAATGGCAACAATAAAACCCAAAGACAGAAAGATGATCTCCAACAGTTATTCTCTCTCTCACCTTTGTGCTATAGCTGGGTAAGTGTGTGTGACAAATAGAGAGTCTCACTCTCTATTTATACTAGTTTCCCACTTGACAATTACTTACCAAGGCTGACATCTCTAGGAGATTCTAATAACCCTAGTGCCCCTCAAATGTGGGGAATTTTCCCCCTCGATCAACAAGGAGGGTAACCTCAACTCAATTGTGGGGACTATTTCCCCAACTTACAACGGAGGGTTAACCTCATTGACTTTGCATGACTTTATTATATTTATTACTCTCCTGATAGGAACATCAGGGTACAATGAAATACAAATGATTCTCCCGATAGGAACATCAAGGTACAATATATAAAATATACAAGTGAATACATTCTGAAGTTACAAATACATCAACACTCCCTCTTAACTAGTAAGGTATTCTCTTGACACAATTCATTAGCACAAGTCTTCTTCTCTAGATCGTCATCAAAGATGGATCATCACTGGATCATCATCAAAGCTAGATCATCACTGGATCATCATCAAATTTGGATCATCGATGGATCATCATCAAAGCTAGATCATCATCATCATCGCTGCTTCTGCTATCTCGATCAAATGGTGTAATCTCTCAATTCTTCTCATCACAGGAAGTTTTACAGAGCCAGCCCTTTTTTATGTTG
The DNA here is from genome assembly GCA_001517045.1 of Pseudotsuga menziesii. Lineage (NCBI taxonomy): Eukaryota > Viridiplantae > Streptophyta > Pinopsida > Pinales > Pinaceae > Pseudotsuga > Pseudotsuga menziesii. The sequence continues at coordinate 992,778 of LPNX010422270.1, read as the reverse complement.
GTTGTAGGCCTAGCCTCCATGTAGGTCTTCCTCTACATAGCCAATCCTTTTTCATATTGGATGTAGGAATCTACAGAGCCAGTTGTTTTTCATACTAGATGTACCTCCACAGAGCCAGTCCTTTTTCATACTAGATGTGGGTCTCTACAGAGCTAGTCCTTTTTCATACTAGATGTAGGCCACTACAGAGCCAACCCTTTTTCATGTTGGATGTACTTCCACAGAGCCAGTCCTTTTTCATACTAGATGTGGGTCTCTACAGAGCCAGCCCTTTTTCATACTGGATGTAGGCCACTACAGAGCCATCCCTTTTTCATGTTGGATGTACTTCCACAAAGCCAGTCCTTTTTCATACATGATGTGGGTCTCTACAGAGCCAGTCCTTTTTCATACTGCATGTAGGCCATTACAAAGCCAACCCTTTTTCATATTGGATGTACTTCCACATAGCCAGTCCTTTTTCATAATGGATGTGGGTCTCTACAGAGCCAGTACTTTTTCATACTGGATGTACGCCACTGCACTTATATCTGACCATGGGAGGCCCCGCCGACCACCATGTCAGAAGGGCACTGCTCTTACATCTGACCATGGGAGGAACCAATCCTACCACCATGTCAGAAGGGCACAGCACTTAGATCTAACCATGGAAGGCCCTGCCTACCACCATGTCAGAAAGACACAACACTTACATTTGACCATGGGAGGCCCCGCCTACCACCATGTCAGAAAGGCACAACACTTACATCTAACAATGGGAGGCCCCGCCTACCACCATGTCAGAAAGGCTCACAGACTCATCACTTGCCCTTGGAAGGAACCTCGAACTGGAGAACACCAAGCTTCTCCCTGAAGTACTCAAACTTCACTCTAACCATTTATAGCATAAAATGATATCAGGGCTGATTACGTCCAAGGATAACCTGTGAGCTTCGCCAGGACCGATTACATCCGAGGACAACCTATAGGTATGTTTACATCTTAGCAACCTATGAGCTTCACCAGGATTTTATGCTTGGACAACCTGCATCATCAGCTATGCTAGAACTCCCTCTTTTGAGAGATCTCGATCTAGATCACATACTGGAGCTTCATTGCTCATCTCTGCATCATACAAAAATGAAAGTCAGATCAATCAAATCAAATAGTATTTTTCAAAAGAAACATACTACCTCCCAAATAGCCGAGCAAGTGGCAACATATTTTGCCTTGGCTATACTCAGCGCTATGCAGGACTACTTCCTGCTAAACCAAGAGATCACACCTGATCTCATACTGAAGCAACACCCTGAAGTGCTCTTCCTATCAATGGAATTTCCTGTCCAATCCGAATCCACATAACCTTCTAGATTAATCTTCTAATTCACCTCATACTTGAGCCCATAATCAACTGTACCCTTTAGGTACTTCAGAATATGCTTTGCAACAATCAAGTGAAAATGTCCTAATGTGTTCACAGCAAAGCAAATATTTGGTCTTGTATTTGTCAGGTACATCAAGAAACAAATAATCTGATGATACATCGTGGCATCAACCGTCTCTGATGAAGCATCACTCAATAGCTTCATGTTTGATGCCATAGGTGTGGTCATGGCCTCGCAGTACATCATCCCGAACCTCTTCAGAGTATCCACTGCATACTTCCCTTGTCCCATGGAGATTCCATTTGTACTCTGCCACACCTCCATGCCTAGAAAGTAGTGCATCTTATCCAAGTCCTTCATCTCGAACTCGGCAGCAAGTATCATTCTTGCAACTTTAATGAGTTCCTCTTTTCTGTCAAGAACAAGTCATCGGCATACAACAAGAGCATCACTGGTCTTTCGCCTTTAACCTTTGAAGTAAAGATTGGAATCCTCTTTATTCTCAGTAAATCCTAGAGCCATCCATAATTTTTCCATCCTGTCATACCATGTCGAACCTCAGGATCTTCTGCAGTCACTCCCTTTGAAGTGGTGCATCATATTCCCTCTGTCTTTCGTACTCTATGCATTGAAAAATTTTGTACTGGAGTGACAAGTAGCTTCCTCTGCTATTAATATTCTATGTATCCATTTAGGGTCACTGGATACCAAGATCCTCTATCTTGAGCCATTTTCAAAAATTTCTTCTCGCACCCATATTGTGAGCTTGTCATCCTCTATAGGATTTCATCTTCAACCTTGTAGCAAAGGTTAAGATCTTCATCACTCTAGGTGGTCTTCAAGCTCCTCATGTATGTGTTATCCCATGGGTGTCTTCTAAGCTCATACAAGGCCTTATTTAATTTGCGCACATGAGTCTGCCTGTCATGTGTCTCAACTGCCACTGGCTGCAACTGTCTCTTCGTAGTCTATGCCTTCTTCCTATGAGAAGCCTCATGCTACGAATCTTGCCTTGTATCCCACAGACTTCTCTTCAGGTCTCGATACCGCATCCTAGACATCATTCTTCATGATCTGGTACTCTCCTTACCTTTCTTCTTGGCTACTTCTTCATAGCTGGAAGGTTCTGCATTAATGATGTCGCTCAACAGTGTCACATAACAACACCGTGTCTAAGACATCTTTCTTCCTTTAAAGGTATCGTCATATTATTCTTCATCTTGTATTATTTCTCAAACTTTCGTCACTTGTACTTCAGAACAAGTCTCATTCTTCCTTTCTTGTAGGCAATTGTACGCGATCTTTCCTACAATTCAAATGTATTAGTTGTATAGTTAGAAACATTTCATAAGGCATGTTGATAATGGCAAATTCTTATGCATAAAGATACAATCATGCAACTATTTTAGCCAATACAACATTCATCCATGTCGCATGAAAAACTTTCTAGATGCCCTCCATCTCTACCATGACATCATTGAGATCATGCATTAATCCAATATGTCAGCAAAGAGGTTTCATTTTAGATAAGTAGCAATGGAGAGTTGTATAGAACCATGGGCTACTTACCCATCACATGCATAATAGTAGTATACTGTCATTAATGCAAACATTCTATCATGCATAACACATCAACTGAATATAAACAAAATAATATCATGAAATGACAATTGAATACTTATCTTTATTTGTTTCGTGGATAGACTTATTCTTTAAGCTTCAATTGAATACTTTTCTTTATTTGTTTCGTGGGTAGAATCCTTCTTTAAGCTTCATCATCTTCTTCATTCATAACAACACCATTTCTTATCCAAATGCTAAGATGGATAAGAGGTTCTTCAAGAATTGAGTTCTTCATATTCCTCATCGCTTGAGGGATCTTCTTGAATTGTGAGCGCTTGATCTTCAGTTGCTCCCATATTCTCTTCTCTTACTATGAGTTGAGCTTATTCTTGTGTGCGCTCTTCCCAAAGTCTATTAAAGGTAATCACTTCCTTCTGGCACACATTCCTTGAATTAATGAATCCCATGATCCTGGGAGGCCATTCAAGGTTGTTATAACAATATCTTATTCTTCTTCGATTGCTTCATCATAGCATCGAAAACTTCCTTTTGGTGTCTTCAAGGATGACACATGAGGGATGAGACGATCTTAAATAGAATCTACAATGATTCTCCTGGCTCCTCATCTCCCTCTGGCTCCTAGACCTTTCTTACTAAAATACTGATCCAAGTCAATTTCATCAAGGTTCACGGAGTTCCTATAATTATTTTGATTTATATTATTATCTTCAAAATAGCTTGGTTAAGGAATCAAACATATATTTAGGTGTCTTTAGGGAAGACACATGTGGTATAAGGTGATCCTCTTGGCCTTGACCAAGTTCCCCTTGTGTAAGGCTTTAGCCTCATCTCCCTCTGGAACTGGAACCTCTTCACTTATGCAGGTGTCCAATTCATTTTCTTCAAGAACTAGTGAAATCATATACTTCCATGCTTGGAAGTTGTTAGCTTCACTAAGCTTGTCATCAAGTTGGTGTGATTAGTCATCTTGAAATGAGAACCTCAATTGTAAATAGCAAAAGATTAGATCTTACTGATTTGAGGTGTATGTCCTGGTTTTGGAGTTGGTTGATCTAGGGTTTGTTAGAGAAACCCTAATTTTCAAAACTTGGAATCTTTCAGATCTAATTGGATAGAAATATGGTCCTATTCAAGGCAATCTGTCCAATGTACTCCTTTTTTGAAATCAGTGGAGGGAAGCTCCTGGAACAGGAAGCCCTCAGGTTTTCCAATTTCTTCTACGAAAATTCCTGATATTGTTTCTGCGGTATCTCCTAAACTTGTACTCCTATGTGTCTGAAACTTTGCACAGAGGTAGTCTCTCCTGTCCTCTTTCCAATACCATAGGTTTGAGCAGAATTGGTTTCTCCAATTAGGAATTATGAGAGTTTTCCCAAGGTGACTTGTTTAAGGACCATTCAGCATAGCGAAGTTGTATGGACTTCCACATGTCACTGTTTCATCATTAGGGTCTGAAACTTTTACCATAGAAATTACAGTCCGTTCCCTATCTGGAAAATCTTGTGAAATTTCATTTGGAACTTTGTAGCCCAATATATAGAAATTCTCCCTAGGTTTCATGTTTAGGGATGAATCCTGGAAGGGACTGGAACCCTGATTTGGAGGAATCATATCTCCTAGAATATAGCAAAGTTGAGGAAGAAATTTTTACACAGGGTACATCAAGAGTTTATCTTCTACCTATGAAAACTTTGGCACCTAAGCCTTCTTCAATCTAGAGATATAGCGATTGTACCAAAACTACCAGTTTTAGTATTTTAGGGTTTTTCACGCCTGGGGTCAAACTAGGGTTTGAATTTCCTGGAGTTTTACTCAACCAAAAAATTTGACCTTGGTATCTAAACCTCGATTTTGATGAGGAGAGAAATCCTATGTTGGTCTCACTCAAAAATTCATCTTCTGTGAAAAGCCCTAATTTCCCGTAGCAGTAACTGAAAATTCTCGGAATCAACTTTTGCTTTGAAAGAAAGATGCACCCTTCAATGGAGAGTCAGCCTAGCCTCCTTTTGTTGATGGATTGTGAAGAGAGAACCAAAAAGTAAGAAGCCCTAGTTTCTGCAACTGCATAGTGTCTTCTTTCTAGGTAAGCTCTGATACCATGTTAGATTTTTATCAATTAGACAGTATTATCTGAGAGAATAACATGCACAACAATCAATCACAAGAGACAATAGGCACAAAGATTTATCCTCAGGGAAACCATAAAGAAAAATCCCCACAACTTCCTCAGAGATAGAATGAGCACCAATGGCAGCATTAAAACCCAAAGACAGAAAGATGATCTCCAACAACTATTCTCTCTCTCACTTGAGCGAACTTCTTCTCTCTCACCTATGCGTTATAGCTAGGTGAGTGTGTGTGACAAATAGAGAATCTCACTCTCTATTTATACTAGTTTCCGAATTGACAATTACTTATCAGGGCCGACATCTCTAGGAGAGTCTAATAACCATAGTGCCCCTCAAGTGTGGGGACTATGCCCTCCCTGATCAACAAGGAGGGTTAACCTCAAATCAATTGTGGGGACTATTGCCCCGACTTACAATAGAGGGTTAACCTCATTGACTTTACATGACTTTATTATATTAATGACTCTCCCGATAGGAACATCGGGGTACAATGAAATACAAAGAATTATCCCGATAGGAACATCAGGGTACAATATATAAAATATACAAGTGAATACATTCTGAAGTTACAAATACATCAACAGAACGATCATCTATGGCCAAAAATGTAAGCATAAGAGGAAGGCCATATCTAGTTCTACGAGTATCAGAAGGAAGATCAATCTCAGAACCTATAGAATCAAGAATTTTCTGAATCCAAATAGGAAGAGAAGTAGTGGTAGGACCCATACTAGTATCTTCAGAACATTCAGGTAGACCACTTGAAGAAGAGGGTGAACTAGGATCAATAATAGGCACAAAAGGTTTGGAAGGAGTAAAAGAAGGTGAAGGAAAATTCAAGGTAACATGAGGTTCAATAGACTTAGGATGAGAAGAGATTTCTTCAAAGTGAACATCTTACCTAATAATGAAGGATCAAACAACATGTACGTTTTGGAAACCTCACGATAATCAATGAAAATATATTTGTGAGACTTGGGTTTTAACTTTTTTTGTTTTCCATCTGGAATATGAGCCCAACATTCACTACCAAATACCTTAAAGTTACTAATATCAAGTTTCTTCCATTCCATTTTTCTTCATGAGTAACTTGAAAAATTGCTTAAGTGGGAACTCTATTCAAGGTATAGTTAGCGTAACAAGTAGTGTTATCCCAAAAGCATTTATGTAATCCTTTAGAATAAATCATACATATAGACATTTCAACCAAAGTTTGATTCTTTCTTTCAACTACCCCGTTTTGTTGAGGTGTATAAGGAAGAGTCTTTTGATGTTGAATACCATGCTTAGATAAATATGCGTTAAATTTGTGTTTAATGAATTCCCCCCATTACCAGTTCTCAAAGTATTAATATTTTTACCAAATTCATTCTCAATCATGGATTTAAATTATTGAAAAAAATGCCAAAGTTTTCACTTATATGTTTCAAAAAATAAATCCACGATTTGCGACTATAATTATCAATAAAAGTAAGCAAATAGACTACATACTACAAAGGAGGAGTTTCAAGAGGACCACAAATATCACCATGAATTACTTGCCATGGTTCTTTAGCACACCAAGCTTTGCCTTTATCAAACATTTTCTTATGAATTTTACCAAGAACACAACCTTCACAAACACCTTTAGTGAAAGAAATTGAAGGTAATCCATGTACCATTTTAGGCATCATTTGCATTTTTCCATAATTCAAGTGACCTAATCTTTCATGCCATAAATTGCTTAGTTCATAAACGTGAGCAACATAAGCATGCCAATGTTGATTTTTATGTGAATTAAAACCGGTAAATTTATATAATCCAACATTATGATCAACATGACTAGAAAAAACAATTTTGAAGTTTTGTTTGATATCTTTTAACACATACTTGTTTAGTGAAACTTCAAATTTGTAGTCTTTATGAAATGCATGATAAATAAAAAACAAGTTGATGGGAATTGCTTGAACATGAAACACATATTCCAAAGTATCATTAGGAACATGAACATTACCATATCCTAAAACTGAAAAATGATTACCATCACTTATAGATACTTTCTGTTGTGTGTGCTTTTTAGTGTCATAAGAATTAAACAAAGAAGCTAAACTAGTTATGTGATTATAAGCACTAGAACCCATTATACATTCCACATTAAAAGAATAATTACTTGGTTGAACAGAATAAGCACACATGGATACCGACTGCTCTTCGGAATATTTTTTCTTTGCATTTGCAAGTTCATGTCTCCATTTAAAGAAACTCTTTTAAGGGTGGTTGGTTTTTCCACAATACTTACAAGTATTAAACACTTTATTTTTGTTAGACACCCTGTTAAAAACATTTGAATCATCATCAATAGAACTTGATCCTTGTTTTTGTGATTTAGAATTTTTAAAATTCTTATTAGAATCCTTTTTACTATGTTTCGTTGGAGCTTTATTATTAGACAATTGACCACTAGCAATTAATCTATGTTGCTCATTTATCAAACCTTTACAAAAATAATCAAAAGAAGGTGTGTGAGTACCTTTTGACATTTCAATGGCCCTATTCTTAATTTGGATGAACATATCAAAGCATGAAGGTATTTTTTGTTCAACAAGAATAGTTAGAACATTGTCATTCTTCTTATAATCTTATATTCTATTAATATATTTAGGGTCTGACTCATGGATTTTTTTTCAAGAAAGTAAGCAAAAACATTATCACTTCTACCAAATAAAGAAGTTAGAGTTTCCCACACCTCATTAGAACTATCCTTAGCCTCAATGTGTACCTGTAAGCTATTTGAAATGCTTTTTCCAATGAGTCCTCTTCTTGATCACATCTCTCTTCCTATATTACCAACTCTTTTGCATCGGTTGGTTTGGTTAGATCACTTTTAGTTAACCTCCATAAGTTCGTACTTCTAAGCATGTCTATCATCTTTCTCTTCCATGAGAGATAGTTAGATCCAAGTAATGTAGGAATAGAAACAACTTCGGAATTGATGGTGATGAAAAATCATAAGCCCAAATGCAAAAAATTGAATTGTTGCAAAAAGAAGAAAAATGGTTTAAAAATTAGATTTTTCTCACAAATGCTGAAAATTTAAAATGACCATAACTCAATCAATATTGCTCAAAATATTTATCATAACCTGTTTTTTGAACTGGAACAACCATTATGCATCCATTTTCGTAGAGAAAACATTAATCTGAACACTTTTTCAAAAGATATGTACTCTGTAGTATGTACGACCATCACTAAAAAACTGGAAAATAACAGATTTAAACATCGATATGTCCACTTGACGGACTCCAAACGAGATGATTTTTTTTAATTGGTTATTTTGTTGAGAAGAACTCATATATGCACAAAAAGTTTCAGAAATTGATCTAAATGTCAACGCTCAATTTAGCTTAAACATTTCTTCACTAGTGTTAGAGTTGAAAAAAATTCAAATATGTAGAATAAATCCTAGATTTGTAAAACCACCACTTGGATATTATAGATTGGGTCATAAAACTACAACACATGAAGTACTCAAGTGAAAACATGAGACAATGTTGATTCAAACAAAAATCTAATATTTTGCTGAAGAAGGTAGAGTATAACAACCTGCTCTCATACCATGTTAGAATATTGAGAAAATGAGAAAATGATACAACAATACAAAACATGCATAGAATGAGTTATTCTATCCTTCTATCTAATCATGTAACAAAGAATATGAATGCAAAAGGATACAAGAGAATAGACAAGAGAACACTAGATATATGTGGTAAAACCCCAAATGGGGAAACATCCGCGGGAAGGGAAAAATCTTCTTATTCCTCAAAATATCTCCAACATTACAACTTGAGATCCACCCCACATATGTTATCCCAGAGTATTAAGATACAAGTCTTCTCATATTATTCCCAAAGGCTCCCCTCACCTCTATTATATACCAAGAGGTATAGAAGAATAACATCTCAATATTACATGTGGAATAAATTATTTTCCACTTGTTTATATAATGAATGGTAAAATGAGTATTTTTCTCCATTAAAATGTGAGATAACTCAATATTATAATATTAAGAGTTATTTTGTTTGAGTTTTCCTTCCACTGCTAGTGATAACATCTTACAACATCAACTAGACATCATTATACGTGTAATTTTAAAAATTGCACACTATACCTGAGCTTGTTATGCATATCCCTAGGGAATCACTATTTTCTTAAGGGAGCTATGACTAACTCACCTTCTTTAAATATTTTCCACCTTCTCCGCAGATCTATTCTCTGTTTGTAACTATTATTGCTTTTTTGTAGCTTCTTCTTCATTTTCTCATGTATTTCTTGCATACTATTAGCAAAATCACTTCCATCATCACTCTTCTTATCTTCTAGGTTCAGTAATTTTATCAAATATACTACTCCTTTAAGTGATATTCCATAAATGATCTGAAATAGGATTCTTCTTGTGGATTTGTTCACTAAGTCGTTGTAAGAGAAATCAACCTAAGCCAATACCATATCCCACTGTCTAGGATTCTCACCACTCAATCTCCTCAACAAATTTCAAAGACTCTTGTTCACCACCTTAGTTCTCCCATCTGTTTCTGAATGGTATGTTGAAATGTACAACAATTTAGAGCCCAATTTCTTCTAGTGTCCTCCAAAAGTGACCATGAAACCTTGTGTCTATTTCTGAAGTAATACTCCTCTGTAGGCCATGTAACCTTACCACTTCCTAGAAAAATAAGTCAGTTACTTCACTAGCATCGTTTGTTTTCTTATAGGCTATAAAATGTGTCATGTTCGAAAACCTATCTACTATCACCATCAAAGAATCATTCTTTCTCTACGTCATAGGTAGTCATAAAATGAAATCCATACTCACATCCTCCTACAGACCTTCAGGTACCGGAAATAAAGTGTAAAGTCTCATATTTTTACTTCTACCTTTGGATAACTGGAAAACTCTATAACACTCAACAAAATTCCTTACATCCTTGCTGATGTTGGGCCAAAACTACCTTTCTTTCACAAACGTTTTGGTCTTTTCCATACCAAAATTTCCACCTAATTTGCCATTGTGTAGCTCTCCAATGAGATTCATTCGCAATGAACTCTGTGGAATGCACAACTGTTGGTTCCTAAACAAGAATCCATCTTAAATATGCAAATCCAAGAACAATGTTCTATCCACACTCCATGGTTACTTGCATGCTTTCCAATCCTTTGCAAAATATGTATGTTCTCAATTAGTTCTTTCATACATTCCAAACTACGCACCTTAATTAGCATGGTGTTTAGCAATATCGTCCTACGACTCAATGCATCAACAACCTTGTTTGATTTTCTTGACCTGTGTTTCAAAACAATTTAGTATCTTTGCAAAAATTCTATCCATTTAGAATGCTTATGATTTAAGTTACCTCAGTTGTTAATGTATTGCAGTGCCTTATGATTAGTAAAAGAGGAAAACTCCTTTAGTAGCAAGTAATGTCGCCATTGCTTCAAGGCCTATATGATATCATAAAACTCCTAAACCTAAACAGAGTAACTTTTCTTGCTTCATTCAATTTGTCACAAAAAAATGCTATTGGTTTTCTTTCTTGGCTCAAAACTACTCCAATCATTGTCCCACTTGCATCACAGTCCACTCAAAACACTTTATTGAAATTTTGTAGTGCCAATATTGGATACTTTGTCACCTTTTTCTTCAAGTTTTCAAACGAATTCATTGTTGCTACTATCCACTCAAATGTACACTTCTCCATGCATTTAGTAAAAGACGCACAGATATGATTGAAATTTCTAATGAATTTTCTGTAGAAACTTACCATTCCATGAAGACTTCTCACATTAAAAGTGCATTTAGGTGTCGACCAGTCCAAAATATCCTTTACCTTCTCAAAATCCATCTTTTAACCTTTCTCGGAAACCACAAAACCCAAATTTACTAGTTCCTTTTGTAAACACATACATTTCTTCAAGTTTATCAATAATTTCTCCTCTTTTAATCGCTAGAACACTTTCCTCATATTCTCTAAATGTTCTTCTTTGATTATATTGAAGATTAGTATGTTATTTAGGTATATGACAACAAAATTCCCCAAAAATGGTTTCAAAACTTCCTTCATCAATCTTATCGGTGTCCTAGGTGCATTATTTAACCCAAACAGTGTAACTAACCATTCAAACAGTCCATTTTCATCTTTAACATTTTCTTCCATTCATCACCTTCCCTTATTCGAATTTGATGATAACCACTCTCCAAATCAATCTTCATGAGTACTCAACGCCACTCAAAGTCCATAAGGTCACCCATCCTCGCCAAAGGAAACATGTACTTGATGGTAACCTTATTAACAACCCGTGAATATGTACACATCAACCACTCACTGAGTATTCTTCAGTGTCAAAACTCCTGGTACTACGCAAGGGCTCAAACTTTCATGAATTAACCCTCTGCCAAGTAAGTCTCATTTGCATGTTCACCTCTTCACTTTCTATGGAGTCATCCAATAAGGTGCTTTATTCGGTAGGCTTGACCATGTTATCAAGTCATTCTAATGTGATATCCTTCTTAAGGGAGGTAATCCTGTAGGTAAAACATCTGTAATAATTTCCTTGAAATCCTTCAACAAGTGTTGAATCTTCGTTAGCATAGCACTTACTTTATCAACCTCCTGAACTTTCTTTGGCATTATGGCCAAACAATAACTGCCCCTCTTTTGTGCTTGCATAAATTCCTTAGAAGAACATAACATGATTTGGTTGTTATTGTTTTGCAGATTCTTTTTGTTACTTCAATCCACACTCTTGTTGCTACTATTGTGCAGGATTTTGCTGCCATTACAATCCACACTCTCGTTGTTACTACAATCCATACCATTTTCCAGTATTGGTATCAACTTATAATGTTTCCCATCCTCAACAAATTCATACATATTCTCTCTGCCATAGTGGAACACTTTTTTATTAAACATCGATGGTCTCCTAAGTAATACATGGCATGCATCCATTTCTACTGCATCACACAAAACTTGTTCGCTGAAATTCCCAATTTTGAAACTCAACAAGCATTGCTTAGTCACATTTACTTGTTCTCCCTTTTGTAACCATGAAACTCACTAAGGAGTGGGATGTGGAATATACTTCAGACTATGTTTTCTTCTAACCTTTGTAGACAACGTATTTTTTGTGTTCCCTCCATCAAAGATTAAACTACAACACTTTCCTTGAATCTTACATCTCACTTTGAAAACTTTCATCCATTGCTCAGGTTCTTTCGCCACCTTGTGTTCAAGTTTAACCAATACTCTATGGAACATTAAGTTCTCTATGCTTCTGTTGAAGCACAATCACATTTTCCCCAAATGTTGATGTCTCATTTTCCAGCGGGACTTGCAACCTAACCTTGTCGTGATTACTTGAATTTTGTTTCTTTGGACATTCATATGGTTTATGTCCTTCAACCCCACATCTATAACAAGTAATCACATAATTATCTTTTTCTCTTCTGATTCATTTGCCTCTACTAGTTCCATTTCCTCTGTTGCTTGGATTACTAGTGGATTCATCTTCCTTTTCGCTTTTCCTAGCATTATTTTCTCTAACTCTACCTCTTAAATATTTTCCTCTCAAATTTTATTCCGCTCTCCTGTCAGCGTTCTCTTTACCTTTAAGGAAACTCGATAGGCTTCATCCACGGTACGGAAATAGTGTGTACTCATTTAGTCCATAATCAAGTACTTGAATCCATTTATGTACGTCTCCACCCTTTGATATTATTGTCCCTTTATTCCTGACTTGAGTGACTACTTGCATAATTCTTTGGTATATTCATGGACATATGTCTCTTTTTTCCTGATATTTTGCACTTGGCTACCTAAGTTTTGTTGGTAATAAACAGCTAAAAACTTCTCCTTTATTTTACTAACCATTTTCTTCAAAGTTTTAATCTTCTCCAAGCTACTATCCATTTTGTTTTTCTGCAACATGTCCTTTCAACTTCGTAATAGAAAAAAGAACACGATTGGAATATCGAGCATTTTCACACCCAAAATATGTTTTGGGCTCTCCTACTCAATCTATAAAAGTTTCATCTCTCAAGCTTACATCATAGCATGAAACTTAAACCCTTTCACTACCTCTATTACTCAATAATGATAACACGCATGCTTTGGGGTCTCCTTCCTCAACATTATGTTCCTCTTCAATCTTTTCTTTATATTCAGAATCTACTTCATCATCCCCATTTCTTCTATTCTCTGACTCTTCTACGTTTCTTCTCAATTCCTCAAATTCGTGATTTCTTGCACCCCCTCATGTTGATCCTCTTTTCCTTAGCGGGATCTTCACAAGTATTCTATTAGCCCTTAGTTTGACTACCATCCACAGGCCTTAACTCTAGACGTCATTACTCAACTTGTCTCTCAATACTTGGTTGAATGACCACCAAAATCAATGTATTGTGTTACCCAGTTTACAAAAGCAATTTATGAAACCAACAACTCAGGATCAAACATGCTATCATCCACAGGCCTTAACTCTAGACGTCATTACTCAACTTGTCTCTCAATACTTGGTTGAATGACCACCAAAATCAATGTATTGTGTTACCCAGTTTACAAAAGCAATTTATGAAACCAACAACTCAGGATCAAACATGCTATGATACCACTTGATGTAGTAGCATAGCCTTGCAACAAGTCCACACCTACATGATTATGCTCTGACTTTATAATACACATCATAACTCATGTTTTGGACACTTATAGTAATTCAAATTTACTTTTATTAACTCATAAATAGAAGAAGCCGAACACAAGGAGAAATTTACTAGCATGCCATGAATCCTTTCCTTTAAATTAATTTCAAAATTCCTTTAGTTTACACCGTGGTCGAAATTATAGATCCATCTTCTTGCATTGAAGCTGACTTGACCTGTGTATTCTCTATGGGAAAACGTGGCCTTACCTTTGTTCTCTTATTTACTAGCGACCAGTCTTGGATGACTCCATTGCTATTGATTAAATAAACCTTCCTATTCATCGACCAATCCCTTCTGCATTTTCTTGTTTGTCTTTTAAACGAGTGCTTCCTTGTCCGATTCAAATTCCCATCCATTGTGAAACGAATAGTCACACGGTGCAATTGTCTGACCATTACTCAATCTCATTCCCTTTTCTTTCAACGGCTCTGGCCACATGGTGCATAATCTTTATGAGATGTGTGGATGAATGATGAGGCAGGGAAGTATTTAGTTACAACCGAATTCCCATAACGTGGAGTTATACTGTTGTCATTCGTCACTGAGAGTTACAACATGAGTTACAACACTGAGTAACAACACAATCATAGGATGCATGGATTAAGAACACGATTATACGCTCCATGGAGTAACAACCATTTTTCAAAATAGAGTTGCAGCAAGGTCATAGTTCCAAGGATCAACAACTAAGGAGTTGTAGCCTTCCTTATTCATTCTAAAAAATTACTCGCACAAAATGGAAATATTTTTTTGGATTGCATGAGACCAAAGATGCTCATGGATCACTTTACATGGTCTCAAATTAGTTATGGATTTAGGTCCAAAAAACCTAATTTCTCCAAAGGAAATGGAGAATGTTCACATTAGAAGAGAATGTTCACATTACTTCTAGATCCTTCTTAACCACTCTTATTCCTATAAAAATATCCCTCAAGGTCATCATTCCATACACATAATGTTTGCATTGAGAGGCACTCTACAACTCAGTATGTGGGATATGTTGTCATGTAACCTAGCGTTATGCACTAAAAAAAAAAACTTAACTTGATGTCGACTTATTTAAAATTTAAAAAATATACAACTTGAGGCTGGAGTTTGGTCAGTGATGGAATCAAAGGATGGACAAGTATTTGAACACATCAAACCATTCTATTAATTATGAATCCCTTCGGCTGAAAGTGCAGATCTTTCCAAAGGTCTTGATACTCTGGAGTCTTGTTTCAAAGTTATTATTGGCATTTATGTAGTGTTGAAAACATTATATTAGGGACTGTTTTCTTGAAGAATTTTTGTGTAATCTATTGAGACACTTCTATGACACTATTTATGTAGTTGTATGAGCTTTTAGAGCAGGATAGAGTTTAGCTAGAATATCCTTTATTGTCTTTTGGAGATTTAGTTTTAAGGGACAATTTTGTTGGATGGTCTTGGAATGGGAATGCATGTGCATAATGTGATTTGTTTTCTTTCAGAATGGATTATACAATTTTTTCCAACGATTTTTTTGTGCAAAACAATTAGGATGGTTGGTTAGATCCTTGGCCAAAAATAGCCAAGAGGAAGAGCTGAAACCATGGGAGGTAGAGGAAGCAAGATAGCTGCAATACATGAGTGGGAAGATAATGAGACATGGATTCGTAGGTGTAATTGAATCTAAAGGGAAGAACTAAAACACAGAAACCTTTAGGAGCTAAAGATTTGAAGTTTCTATAGCTCTAACAGAACCCTAACATTGTTCCATAAAGAATAGAGAGCAATCCATTTTTTTAAATTTGGGTTTCTTTTTCTCCAGCAGCAAGATTGATAAATCTGTGTATGCTTTCTCAATGGATTTTTATTATCTGTTGGTCTATTTCCTATTTACAATGTGGCGTCTTTATTTGATTTAATTAGCATTGTTGGATGATTAATAAAAAATACAATGCAATGTTTCATGTTATGTCATGCAAATATATTGTAAATATGTCAAAGGGTTTCATCTATAATAGTGTTGATTATTTGGTTATTAAGAATAATAACATGAACAAACTCTGTATGTATTCCCCAATTGTTGAAGTGCCAGGAATACCCAACAAGACAATGGTAGTGGAGGCAACCGTGAATGGAGAGTGTTGGTAGTAGGACATATGCCCGTTTTTTTTAAAATAACATGACAGCCAAAGGTTTGTTCACTAGATTGAAGGACCTACATGCATTGTTGTTGGAAGGAATGCTACATTGAATAGAGTCAGGCATAGACTCTTTGAAAAAATCCAATGTTGAGTTTCATGCATAGACTCTTCGGAAAAATGCAATGTTGAGTAGCCTTCAACATGGATATAAGAATGGGTAGAGATATAGCATAAGACTATTTTATGGTGAGGTAAAGATTTTACTGAAAGACTACCTAGATAACATTGAGTAGATTTTGGGATGGTTTCTAAAGCATTGCATCATAAAGATCCAACTTAGTGAGTCGCTGATTCTATGGTCAAGGACTGATCACTAGTTAGTGAACCAACGATTCCATGGTATAGGTTTGATCTACTATACTTAATAAAGAAACTTAAAATATGTAAGGTTGGTGGTATCCTCCTCTTAATTTTTATCCAACTTAGTGAGTCGCTGATTCTATGGTCAAGGACTGATCACTGGTTAGTGAACCAACGATTCCATGGTATAGGTTTGATCTACTATACACTTAAAATATGTAAGGTTGGTGGTATCCTCCTCTTAATTTTTTATCTAAGGCTTTAGATAATTTGGACTCTATTCTCCATCTCTATTCTTACCTTATAGGTTTACTTTATGTTTAATAGTTTTGTTTTTAAGTATATTTGACCATTCAAGGGCTTAAGGTTTATCATTGAATTTGAATTAAAAAACATAGATAACTATCACATATTCAGAGTTTCGAACTAACAGAGATAATTGTCATAGCAAAGTCACAGATTCATATATTCGAACTAACAAATATATCTGTCACATATTCATAGATTCGAACTAACAGAGATATCTGTCACATGAGTCATAGATTTGAAATTACATATTTAGTAACATTAACTTAATGTAATGCTGGAAAATATGTTGTAGAAACTTGAGAAGGATTATTAACCTGGGAAACGTGTTATTCTTCATTGCCATTAGGCCATATCTGCGGCAGTGATAGCCATCTTCTAGATGATCGATATCGCTTTTTGTCATGAAAGAAAATCTAAGGTCACGTTTCTAATTCTGACCCGTTTTCCTTGGTTTGCTCTTGCAGAAATACAAGTAATTTATATTAGCATACATTATAGGGCTTGGAGAACGTACAATTCAAAATACCATAGACATAGAAAAGCACGTATAACCATGGCCATGAGAATCTAGAATCGAGCAAGGTGATGGTCGGGATGTCTATGGTTATGGATACAGATCTGGAACTGGAAAATATGTTGGGAAATATGGTGCTTTAACCCCTTACTCTGGATTTCAATCTAGCTTGGATTTGCGTCTCATAGGGCCCATACCATCCTATCTTACCCTGTCCCCAATGCTATCTCTCTATTTCCATTTCGATCTACTCCTAGTGGTGCTAAAATGGGTGATGTTACCCCTGCCTTTACTGGTGCTCCAACTTCTTATACCCTAGCTATCTTTGCCCCTGCGACCTCTGCTTCTACTACTGTATCCTTTTCTCTTGGTGCTACGAGATTCGAAGTTCGAGCTAGAGGTTGAAGGGTATAGAAAATAATCACGAATAGTTTAATAGGGGGGAATATCGAGACCAGGTAAGGTGTGGGGGACTCGTTCATCCCTTCAAAAACACGTATAAGAGTACCATTGTTCTAGATCGAATGATGGCCTGTGCATCCCAATTATCGGTTCATCATCCCACTGTTGAACATTGTCAAAGGTAGTTGCGAGAGGACTTGGAATGAGAAAGTCGTGCCAAGTGACGGGACTCGAGAGTCCGGGGATTTGAAGAAAAACCAAGGAGTATTCGGACATAAACCAAGACTAGAAACGAGCAAGCGACGAAGTGACAGGAAACGTGGATAACAATAAAAACAAATCCGAAAACCCGGATCCAAATAAAACCCAAATTAATGGAGCATGGCGAGACACCTGTCAGAACCCCATTCGTCAGACCGACGAGGAATCAAAGCTACATGAGCGATACTCCCATCTCCATTGTTTAACGCCTTCGGTGTAACTATTTGTTTCAAAGTCTTCACTTTTCTTGGATTCATTATCAAATGGATAAGCAACAACATCCAATCCTTTTAACCTTTAAACGCTTGAGAAGGGAACTATTCTCTCCGTTTTGTTTCTTCCTAACAGAAAACATAGAAGTTGATCTACTGTAGAATATTTGTGCTAACATCAAAGGTTGTTTGACACCAAAGCAAGGCTGTGAAGATTGAAAATAAATAGTTGAAGGTTTAACTGAGGAAGCCCTGCATTGAAACTAAGACATCTCCAAAATCTTGGAGTACTTACAGTTTTATACTGCAGCTTTGAATGTAAGTTTAGGAAGATTGAGCCCTTAGTTTTGATTACACAAATAGGAATGCAATGCAGCTCATGATTCCAGGACACCTATAGTTCATGGTTAATACAAAGTAAATTTTCTTGCATTAGCAAACAAACCCCTACAATTTCAACAATACAAGACATATTTCTTACAAGCGAAATATTTGATGGTGCAACAATATTTGACAAGTCAAGCTACGTGCATTTAGTGAAATGCAAAACCTTATTCAAACATGAAATGCGTAAATTGCCCCTCTTTTTTAATAATTATATATTCACCCTGCATGGATTAACAAGACAAAACCCATGGTGTTAAAGTACAAAAACCTCATAAGGTTGAACTGCTTAGAACCCTAACACATATTTTGTACTGTCTACACGCACAATATTCAAAATAATAATTCCCTCGGAATATTTTTACTTACCACCTAAAGGACATTATCATAAAAAACCCTACAACACAACATATGCCTAGTAACTGTATAGATATCTCATGATAGATCAATTGGTTTACAGGATATTAATATCATACCATGATTCACTGATGTGCATATTTATTGAGTTGAAAACAACAACAAAAAGAGTTGAATTTTAATTAGAAGAACTGAGTTTGATATCCATTAACCATATATTGTCATTCCGGCCGAAAGATGTATTGTCGGCTTTACCTCGACAGGTCGCTTGACCTTTGCTCAATTCGTTGCACAACGCTGTCGATTTGCAGCCTCTGTTTGTCAGAGCATCATGCGTCAATAATTCAACAGAGTGGAAAGGAGCATGTTCCTACAAGAGAGGCTTTGATGGATTTCACCACAAGTAACGGAAGCGAGCTTGACAGTGGATTCCTTCATATGGGTCTCAAAGTTCTAACCCATCAATAATTTGGTTAATGTTTTGAAATCCAACTGTCCAGATCAAAGATGGTACAAAAGGTTGAAAAAAGTCCCATAATTTTAAAGAGTAATGACTCTTAAAATATGTTTTAATATAAGGAAACATAAACATACATAAAATCAAGAAAACATATATAAATTGGTCAAAAAGAGAGGGAAGATATAACCATGGACTAGGAAAATCCCAATCCCTATGTTGGTTTGGGACTCCTGGTCCTCCCGCTCCTCCACCTTTGTAGAGGCCGCCCTCTCCACCACTGTTGTCACCGAACTAGTAACCTCCACTGCCTCTTCCAAACCTACCTTTAAAACAAAATAAGATGAATTAACAATAATAATAATTTCACAGATAAAGAATACACAAATATTGCCTCAACTCAAGGACTGTTAGAGGCTGTAAAAAGACATAATAGCCTGTTCAAATCCCTAAAATCCCATTCAAAACCATAAGGACCAACAAAATATACTAACGGGAGGAATTTTCATAGTTGCATATAGAGATCAGTCATATGGGACTTACAGGATACTGCGAAACAGTTAGATAAAGAAAATAATAATAACCCAATATTTTTTTTAACTCAAAGCTTATACCTCTAACTCCGTAAGAATGGCCGCCATACCCTTTCCCGTCATCAGGAAAAGGGTAAATATGCATGTGAACTGCCAGCAACAAGATAGTAAGCACCACGACAAATATGAGGATATGGACCACAATAAACTTGTTGCTGGTCCAAAAGTTGGTGAACTTCACAGTCTAGTCGTGTCCTGGAAGCTGAAACAACAGCCCCGACGACAACAATATGAAGAGAATGAAACCCACTACAATCGACACCCAATCTATCGTTTGATCAAGTACTCGAATTCAACTCCCACGGAGCGAAAATGTGCCAAAGAAATGTCAAAAATGACCCAAACAAGAACTATAAAACCACACCCTGATATAGTTCCTCACATTAAAAAAAACCTGAAGTGAGGACATAAAAAAAACCTGAAAGTGCCTATGTATATTCGATGCTCCGAGATCGCCCTTTGCTCTTTTTTAGACTAAACAGAATTAAAAGCAAAAAAAGCATCATCCCCGCCTGCTGCTAGTTCCTCTTCTTCCTTGATACTCATCCTCCTACAGTATCGAACAGAGGGAAAAAGTTGAACGCAAATGAATGAATGCTTTTAATAAAGTCCACGAGGGAAAAAGTTGAACGCAAATGAATGAATGCTTTTAATAACGTCCACGAGGCTAAGCAGCCTATGGGACCAAAAGAACAAAGCCCTATCTCTTCAAACTCTTTTCCATGACGGATCTTCTGCTGCAAAGTTTGACTAGAAGACTTTAATAACGTCCACGAGGGAAAAAGTTGAACGCAAATGAATGAATGCTTTTAATAACGTCCACAAGGCTAAGCAGCCTATGGGACCAAAAGAACAAAGCCCTATCTCTTCAAACTCTTTTCCATGACGGATCTTCTGCTGCAAAGCTTGACTAGAAGACTTGCAATCTAATTGATCTTATCTTCTTCAAAGAGATGATGCATGTTGGCGGCCCTTAAACTGTCCTCATACTGAATGCGGATATCCTTGTAGGCTGCACATTCCATAATAAAGTGTCTTTCTGTCTCCACCACGCCTTTATTGCAGAAAACACAGGTTCTCTCTTCCCACTCTTCCTTAGGCACCTTCCGCCTACCCTTCTCACATCTAAGGTGGTGTGACCCCGTCCTCAACTGCGCTACTAACAGTGTTGCCTTTCCTTTGACGGCAGCCCCTAAATATGCTTTCTCACCATGATCGCAGTTTGGGTTAAACTCTTTGATGTAGTGGTCTTTTTTACGCCCCTTGTGATTGGTCCACATGGCAATCCTAAATTTTTCAATTACGAAATTTTTTTATTTCTTTCTTGGTTCTAGGACATTCATGAAGCTTGATGTTTCACTTACTTAGCCATTTTTTGTTTTGTTTCATCCAAGTTTTCCTTCTACGGCCTAACTCCTCCTCCACAGTTACCTTGGGCCAGTGTTGATTCTCCATGTTCTCAACCCTTTTTATATAGCTTATTAGCTTGGTTATCGATGTTGCCTCTAGCAGGAAAGCACCTGCTTCAGCTAAAAGTATTCCGTACGGTATTGTGGCTTTAACTTTGAGATTGCTAGTAATTAATTGTTTCTGGATTCTGAGTCTAGTTGTCTCCATCTACAATTTGACATCCTGCTTCCCCAGACTTCACAGCCATAAAGAACAATCGGAGTGACTAGCAAACCAAAGAGGGTCTTTTTCGTTTTCCAATCCCAAAGTTCCACTTTTCTACACCTATTTTGAAGCGAGAATGAGGCTTTCCATCCTCCCTGCACCCTTTTTGCCCTACAAGTCTCCCAACTGAGCTTATAGTGGAAGTCAATCCCAAGATATTTGTATTCCTTCACTATCTCCAATGGGTTACCTTCAAAGAGGAAGGTGGTTGGTTTGTCTTTTCTACTTAAGGAGAAGATCATGATTTTGGTCTTGGAAATGTTCACTTGCATCCCGACCTCCTAACAGAAGCGTTCTAGGGCTCTTAAGTGCTCTTTTAAACCATGCGTTGTTTGCGAAATTAGAATAAGGTCATCCGCATACAAAAGTAGCTTTACCACATAACCTACTAGGTGGACACCCTCCCCATCTGTTTTACTCAACCAAGCTTCTAACTTATCAATATATAAACCAAACAGCGTGGGGGATAAAGGACTACCCTGCTTAACACCAATATCGCTACCGAAACATTCGAACATTCCCTCACCTGTTCTGATTTTAGCACGAACTTTTTCATAAAGCATGTGTACTGCCACTCTATAGCCCATCTGGGATACCCAACTCTTCCATTTTGTTCCAAAGTTTGTCTCTCAACATTGTACCAAAAGCTTTCTTAAAGTCCACAAAACAACAATATGTTGTCCCACCTTGTTTGTCCCATATTTTCTCTATTAAATTTATAAGGGTGATACAATGGTCAATAGTAGAGTGCTTAGGCCTAAAACCCGCTTGCCCTTTCGCTCTTTTCCCTCATCTTCTGCCCATCTGTTGATTCTCCTCTCTATCATACTTCCAAAAAGCTTTCCCATGAGGGGGTTGACCATAATTGTGCAGTAGTTAGAAGGGTTATTGGTATCTCCACTCTTAAAGAGAGGAATGACCACGTTGGTGGTCCATTCTTCCGGAAAGCCATCCCGGATGACCCCATTGAAAATTTCCTTTATGTGAGGGGCAAGGAGCTCAACTCCCCATTTTAGAAATTCAGCTTGAAGCCCATCTATGTCCTCTGCTTTGCCACTTGCTAATTTCTTGATGTTTCTACTGTGGGAGGAGTAGCCTTTTGTACTTGCTCATAAAGAAGCCTCGCATATTCTAACCATTGGACATTTGTGATATTGTTTTCTGTATGCTCTTTCATTTGCTGTAATTCTCTCCAAAAACTTTTGGGATTGTGTTTCCCAAGATATATTAACTCCCTTCTTCTTGTATTTACATAATCCTCTCTTTTTGCCTGTATTAGCTTCTCATACCTCCTCTTGTTTTCTTTGTTGAATTTTCCCTCTCTTAAAGATCTCTTGGCTGCCTTGCAGTCTTCATCGAACCACGGGTTTGCCGAAAAAGTACTTGTAGCTCTCTTCCTAGGACGAGATCGCTTGCAGGCACTTAACGCCTTGTGGATTATTGGGATCAACAAATTACTAGGCACATGACTATGACCTTTTGCCTTGTTGATTGTCATATTTTGCCTTTTACTTTTCATTTCTAGAAATTGTTGTTTAAGGGCAACACTAAATCTGTCCCTGTTTTCCTGATTCAGGAGGATTTTTCCCCTACTGGGAGTAATCTTTTTCGTGCCAAAATTTTGATTATTGTAGGGGCTAGTGGAGGCAAAGTCCAATTTAACAAATAGTGGGGCATGATCAGATTTCATTTCAACAAGACGATCCCCTATGTCAAATTTCAGTATTCTAGGAATAAAGCTTTGAGAGCAAATTACATAGTCTACCACACTTTGGCCATGTTTTGCATGTAATACCCCTTGAAGTTGGCCACCTTCACATTCCGTTGCAAATAACCATATCAGACAAGCTACACAATCCCAGTAATTCTACCCCAAAATGTGATACTTCCCCATCACCATCCCGTGAAACTCTTTCCCATGATTGGTATCCACTTTCTTCCAACCATAAGGGATTGGTTTCCCCTCCTTCATTGTTGAGCTGGAGAGATTGGTTGTTAGTTGTCCTTGCATTAAAATCCCCTATTAACATTATTTCTCCTTGAGAACTAAAGAGGGATATATCTCTTTTCAAAGAGGCATATGGATCTTCACTATCTAAATTGCCTCTTTTATAAATTTTTGAGTTTTTGGGAGCAAAATAGCAAGCAGCCAACCTGAAAGTAACCTCTTTCTCTTTTATTTGCAGCCAAATATATTGTTTGTTTGGGTCCTCTTTCTCCACTTTTAGCATTCCACCCCATATTTCATTTATTAGCACTGTGACTCCTCCATGCCCTTTGCCCGCCCCCGTTCCCTTGTTCCAAACTGAGATCTTCTTGTAACCCTCAAACTCTAGAACCTTGCATCCATCATGTTCGTGTGTTTCTGTAAGAATTATAATATCTTTCCTCCCTACTATGGGCCCCAACCCCAGACCTCTTCTCCACGGATAACCTCTGCAATTCCAACTTACCACCTGTAAATAGTCATGTGGGGCCCCGACTTCCTATTTCTTATTTGAGAAACGATCACCAATTTGAGCTTTCCCATTAACCAGCCATGCCCATTTTCCCTTGCTTCTTGCTGCTTTCACTCTTTCCTGCTCCTTTCTTTGTTGTTCTTGTTGAGCAAAAGTCAAGTCCTCATCTAGGTAGATGTGTGTGCCTCTAAGCAATCCTCTATTTTTTAGGATCATGTTCCTATCCTCTATGCTCCTTAAACTGACTCTCACGTGTCTATCTTTTTCCCCTTCTAACTTCCTTCCTATCTTGCTTGCTTGATGGATACTCCCCGTCTAGAGTGTCCATCCTCTCATTTTCCCCAAAGTCCCTCAGCCCTTTAATGATGATATTTGTAGCCTTGCTTTGTCTATCCTGTTCTTCCTTTATCTGTATTTTGATTTGTTTCTCCATGATTTCTCCTTGCTTATTTGATGTCCCACTTACAACCTGTGACCATGATTTCGCCTCTTCTATCCGATCTTTTAGCTAATTTTCTTTAGTTTCCAGGTTGGCTAATGCTACCTGTATCCCCTATAATTGTACTGTTTCTTCCTCTTCTTTTCTTGCTTCTGTTTTCCCAAGTCCGGTCATCTTCAACTATCTGATCTCTTCTTTCATGTTATCTACTTCTTGCTGTCCCAATTCTATTTTACCCTGCATGCTTGAAATTTGTTCCTTAATAGATTTATTTTCTTCCTCTAATCTACTCTTGAACTCAACAATTTTGCTTACTTTGTTGCCTTCATACCATCTTTTCTCTTTTAGAGTTTCAAGTCTCCTTTTCATGCTCATAAGTTCTTTAACGTATAGTTCAGATGACCACATTAATGGGGTTGATGTGGGACTGTATAGATCCTTGCTGTCATGGATATCTTCTTTACTGCCTTCTATGTTTGTCCTAAAAAAAAGAAATAAGATCTGAAAATACATAAAACCCTAAACCAACGAACACATCATCGACCAACTAACCGCCAAGCTAGCAGACCAAAGACTACTGCAGATAAAAACTTGGCTAATGGTACATGGCAGGATTCCATTCGCCATGCGTAAGAGGAATCAAAGCCACAGTTGTGAGACTCCCCTCTCCATTTGTTTAACGCTTTCGGCATAATTAAGTTATTTTAATAAAATATAAAAATATTGATTGATATAAGCCATGAGGTGTAGACCAATTGGTCTCTGTGGGGTTTGGTGAGGTCTTTGGTTCAAATCTCATGGTGCGCGATGGCTGGGCAACGTGGAGGTTTGATGGTCACCCTGATAGAAGTCTGGTTTTGATTCCTGCGGAGGAGGTGCGAGAAGGCATATTGCACCCTAGAAAATTCCTGTACGACTACGGTGGTTAGTCGTACTCCTGTTGTTAC
The DNA here is from genome assembly GCA_001517045.1 of Pseudotsuga menziesii. NCBI lineage: Eukaryota > Viridiplantae > Streptophyta > Pinopsida > Pinales > Pinaceae > Pseudotsuga > Pseudotsuga menziesii. Next base: position 967,488 of record LPNX010422270.1, on the reverse strand, counting down.
CACCGGGTCGTAAGGCTGGCCGCGGCCCATGAGTTTGATATCCACGTTGTGTAGTTCGTTGGGCGGCATGGAGAGTTCTCATGGTAAGGAAAAAAATTAACACTAAGATAGTAATACAAATGTAATATATATTGAACTCTTAATTCATAAACATTTAGATAATATGTAAGGTATCTCAAACTTTCATTTGGCTAGGGGCTTAATTAACATGTTAGAAACCTACAAATTTTTAGGAATAGAGTGAAGGGCTAAAACAACCTTTTTATACCTTGTCTTTCAAGAAATCATAATGGATGTCAAGATGCTTAGAGTGGTCATGGAAAACTGGATTCTCACAGTTTGATAGAACTTTGATTTTTACAATATAGAATGTTAGCTCCAACTCTATATCACCTAGATTTGATAATAACTTGTTATGCCAAGCCTCCTCACGACTAACTAAACAAGTGTAAATTACTAAATCCATGTAGTTGTAGTCCTCCATCTCTCGTATACTTGATGACATAATAGATCGTTCCCTTTTAGTATATGAGCACATGATTCCCAACCACCCAACGAGTCTAGTGTGAAGAAACAATAAACTAACTCAAGGTTTCATACGATAGAAAGAAAAAAAATTAGCATAGTATTCACAATATACATCAATCACCTAATCAACTACTTGTTTAAAGTAGGGTCATCCAAATTAGCATCTTAATCACATATACACTTCAAATTTGGTTCCATAGGTTTGACCAAGAGTATGCAAACAAGCATTTCCAAAATCTCCAAGATGTACTTCCCTTGCACAAAGACCTGTCATGCACCCTGCCAAACCTTCAACCCTCAAAAGTAATGCAATAGATGTTAGAAAAACAGGATCGTGAAGCAATAATAATTAAGCAATTAAAAAAGATGCAAATATTAAAAACATTGCAAGAGAGACATATATAACGTGCTTCACCCAAGATGGGCTACGTCCACATAGAAATTGCCAATCCTTTATTATTATACCATCCGCAAAATGAAGGGATACAACCTGCAGCAACCCCGCTGCACTTCCTCTTCACTTTCTAACAATCTCTCTCACACAATCACAAAGATTGTTTTACAATGCCACAATACAATACACAACCGTATTACAATGCTTTCCTTTTATAGGGTAACTACCATGGGAAAATACTACGGGTCACCCAATACCATGGGTCCGCAAACTATTGGCCAACAAACAAATCCCCACAGGGGGACGGTGTCTCCCCACACCCCCAAGTTGGGGCGAGTGTATAGTAAAACTGGGGTACAAACACAACTAAACAATAACTTCTCTGGATCTAGAAGATTACGCTCCAGAACCAACAATAGACCAATCTCTGAATATCAAATGCACTAGCGAACTTCTACTTACACCACATATTAAGTGTCTCTGAACTTACCTATAATGATCAAGTCATCCACATATAGAACCAAGATATCCAAATCAACTTTATCATATGAATAACAAATATTTGGATTAGCATTAGTCCTGGAAAATCCCAAGATTAGAAGGCGCTCATCTATCCTAAAGTACCAATCTTGCAATGCCTACTTCGACCCATAAAGGACTTTCTTCGACCTACAAACAAAGATATCACACCTATGCACCTCAATACCTTCGAGTTGATTTATGCACACTTCTTCAATTGCACAATTCAAGAAGGTTGTTTACATCCATTTGATATAATTAAATACCACCCATACCATGTTTCTAATGCAAGAATAGTTTGGATCGAAGTATACCTTGCAACAAATGTCTCATCATAATTGACTCCCTCTTTCTTTGATAACACTCATGCAACAAACCTTACCTTGTATTTTTCAATACTCCCATTAGTGCCATGTTTAATCTTGTACAACCATTTGGAATCAATCACCGATTCCCCTACAGAAGCTTATACAATCTCTTAGTTTTGACAATGGACTTAAACCCCTCAATGATGGCATCCCACCACTTCATATTCTCATAGGCCTTCTCAAAATTGGAAGGTTTACGTAGCATCACAATATCATGTACAAATGCCACAAGATGAGCTAGTGATTTGAAAAGGCCACCTTCCCACATACCTTAACCCAAAGTCTTCAAAGTTGCTAGCCTACAATTATTAAAAGTGCATTTTTTTCCTCAAATGCACCTTTACACTAAAATTTGTTTTTCAATAAATTAAAAGAATACTCTTCTTCAAACTAAGAAAAAATAAAACATCATTCAACTCAAGAACATTGCTTGATGACATCCCAAAGAAAATGGAGCCTAATCAATTTACCATAGTATCATGGCGCAACTACACCACTTACATAAATAATATTTATCATGGTCCAAGTATTGCACATAGCAATCATGTTTCTCCGAGCAATGCCACATTGTCTAGTTGGGTACAATATATCAACATATCCTTGAAACCATCAAGGGATGTATCCCAAACCTTCCCATCCTTGCCAGGAAACCCTTAGGGGATGAACGAGAAGACCACCACATCCTTAGGAATCTCCCCTTCCAAGTGAAGTCTTTCCATTTAGTCCCTCAACCCCGAGAAAGAAAAAAACACAGAAAATGCCCTAATGCAACATTGCTCTAAACATGTCAAATTGCATTTACGATGTTATGATGTTACAATGCAGAATTGATAAAGGATATAAATATAAATGCAATGAAATGCTTATGTATATCTATCCATATAGGGAATAACTTTATTCAAGGCTTCAACGTAATAGTGAATGCTTGTAATATCCCAAATACTGATATTCTCTAATCCTAAGCAAAGTTACTGAAATAGTCGGGCATGCAACCTGCCATGCAAAATTACCCTATATTATAGCTGAATTTAGGGTTATGGCTTGCAGGATAGAATGAACACTTATCACTGATAAGCCGATTGATAATGCTCCAGAGAGAATATGCATGCAAGATAAACTGAACTGATGAAGAAATAACCTCTTTTTCCTCCGTAATACCCCCATCAATCTGAATCAGCTAAGGATGATGTTTTTGATGAAGGGATGGTCAGTTCCAGCTGAAAGTGGGTTGGAGTGTAGGTGTGCCCGTGCCGGAGAGGATGGCCAGAGCATGCAGGAGTTTGGACCCCTCCAGATACCCTAGCGAATTGATCTACCTGACTGATGCTCACGCCCCCACACCTCTGTATTCTGCTGCTAGCTGCTCAAGGAGAAAAACGGTGCCTGATAATCACTCAAGGCAATAGAGTGATCTTGTCAGTGAGGATGAAGGCCACATGCGGAAGAAATATGGTGATCCGGAGGCCCGGTGAATGACTTGGGTTTTCCAGCTAAATGCCCCCGACTGTACGATGAACCTGCAAATAATATTCTGGCATACACTGGAACACTAAATAATGATGAATGAAATAAATGCGGTGACAAACTTGGATGGTTTATCCTGAAGGAGACTAGGGCATATATTGCACTGTCGAACCCTCGTTAGTTGAAGACTCCGTCCTCAACCCCAACTATCGTAGCTGCACGCTGTGTTGCTGCTCAAATATCCAAATCAATCAATAATAAAAATAGGTATCTCATTAGGCTCCCTCATTCTTCTTAAATAGATCCTTATGCGATTTTAGGGTTTGTCCTTTTACTTTTGCATGCATGCGATTCTAATTTGATGTTGACTTTTAAGCCTAAAGAGAAAAGGCTTCTTCTAGCCTACTGTTGACTTTAGTACTGAATGTGTGTCCAAAGTTGTTATAAGAACCAAATTTCCTTAGTCAATCCCCTCTTATGCGGTACCCGCTCGAACCTATGGGGATTAAGTAGGTTAGCGGGTGTTTTGTTGCCTAATCGGACGAGGACATTGCAGTCCTCCCCGCTTGAGATTGCTTGTCCTCAAGCAACTGCAAATTGGGGTGCTGCAATACTTGTTCTCCTTCCCATGTGGCATCCTCCGGAGGTAATTCTTTCCATCGGACCAAGTATTCTCTAATCACCTGGTTCCGGAGTTTTCTTTCTCGAGTTTGTACGATCCGTTCTAGAATCAATAATAATAGTCCCTCATCATCTAAGGGAGGTAACTCTGTTGATGGAGCAATGTGTTGTCCAATGGTATTTTTCAGGTTGGAAACATGGAATACATTGTAATTTTTTCTCTCTTGTGGCAGTTCTAGTTCATACGCCACCTCTCCCACCTTTATGATTATCCTGTAGGGTCCGTAGAAGTGAGGTTTTAACTTTTATGCTCCTTTCTTCTTGAGTGAAGACTGTCTGTAGGGTTGGAGCCATAGTATACCAGATCTCCTACTTCAAAGCTATGCTCAACCCTGTGTCTGTATGCATACAACTTCTATTGATTCTGAGCTGTCTGTAAGTTCTCTTTCAGGATTTTAAGGATATCATGACTGTCCTGTATCCAATCATTTGCCTTAGGAGCCCTGCTGTCTCCGAATGCTAAATCTGCATAGTCCAAGGCCTCATAGCCATATAATGCCTTAAAATATGTCATCCTAATAGACATGTGGTAGGTAGTATTGTAGTAGTACTACCCTAAGTGTAGCCATTTAATCCAGTTTCATTGCTGCCCTGTTACATAGTTCCTCAGATACCCTTCAATCCACTTGTTGACAATCTCGGTTTGTCCATCACTCTGGGGATGATAACTCGTGCTAGTAGCAAGCTCGTTCCCCACTAATCTGAATAGCTCCTGCCAGAAGGCACCTATGAATCTACTGTCCCGATCACTGACAATGGTCGTGGGTAACCCATGTAACCTGAAGACCTCTCTGAAAAATAACTCAGCTACTTGGGCTGCGGAGTAATCGGAGGATATAGAAAATAATTGTGTGAATTTGGTCAGTCGATCAACCATGACATATAAGCAATCTCGCCCTTGGCCCTTGGGAAATCCTGTAATGAAGTCCATGGAAATACTTTCCCACTTCTGTCCCAGAATTGGTAGTGGCTGAAGTAACCCTGCTGGATGGATGTGCTCAATCTTGTTCTGCTCACAAATGCTACATTCTCGCACATGCTGCATAACTTCCCCCTTGAGGCCCTTCCATGAGAACCTCTCTCGGATCTTCCTGTATGTCTTCAAGAAACCCTGATGTCCTTATAGTGGAGATTCATGTGCCACCTGTATGATTTTCTTTCTTAAAGTTGATTCTAGGATGAGGTATATCCTGCTCTTGTAATAGATGATGTCATCGACAATTCTGTACATGTCATCCTAAACCTGCCCATCCAATAATTCGCAAGCGAATTTATTTTTGGAGTAATCTACTAAGAGAAGAGCCCTCCAATCTGTAGATATATTCATGAGAGATAATGAAGTGGGTCGTCTGGATAATGCATCAGCTACTATATTATTCTTACCTTTCACATATGCTATCTCGAAATCGTAGGCTTGTACTTTGCTGACCCATTTCTATTGGTGTTCATTCAGTTCCTTCTGCTCCAAGAAGTACTTGAGGTTGTTATGATCTGTCTTGATTTTGAACTTGCTTCCCACCAGGTACTTTCTGAATTTCGTGAGAGCATGTAAGATGGCTAGCATCTCCTTGTCATATATGGAGTAGTGGTGCTCATAGTTCTTCAATTTCATGCTCTCAAATGCAATAGGGTGATGGTTTTGCATCAATACTACTCCTAGCCCTTTCCCTGAGGCATCACATTCTACTACAAATGGTTGTGAGAAGTCTGGTAATGCTAAAACTGGGCAAGAACTCATAATGACTTTCATTTCCTCAAAAGTTTTCTGTGCTAATTCTGTCCAAGTGAAGGCTCCCTTCTTTGTGAGATCTGCGAGGGGTGTGGCAAATTGGGAGAACCCCTTAACATACTTCCGATAGTATGTGCAAAGGCCTAAGAAGCCTCTCAATTCTGTGATTGTTTTTGGCGCGGGCCAATCCCTGATAGCTCAGATTTTCTCCATATCAACCTGTACTCATTTTTCACTGATTATGTGCCCTAGATACAACATTTCCTTCATGCCAAATTCACACTTGGACATTTTCGCGTAAAGCGAGTGTTCTTTTAGAATGCTCAACACTTCGTCCATATGTTTCAGATGTTCCAACCATGTTTTGTTGTAAATCAAGATGTCATCAAAGAATACTAGCAAAAACTTATGTAATTGAACTCTGAAAGTATGTTTCATGCATGACTGAAAAGTGGTTGGAGCATTGGTAAGTCCAAAAGGCATGACCAAGAATTCATAGTGACCATAGTGACAATGGAAAGTTCTTTTAGAAATGTCTTGATCCCTTACTCGGATCTGATGGTACCCCGAGCGAAGATCAACCTTTGAAAAATATTTGGCACCCCGCAGCTCGTCCATGAGTTCATCAATCCTAGGAATGGGATACCTGTTTTTGATGGTTATTTTGTTGAGTGCTCGGTAATTGATGCACATTTGCAGTTTACCATCCTTCTTCTTGACTAAGACCACTAATGATGTGAAGGGGCTAGAACTGCGCCGAATGTATCCAAGCTCCAGCAATTCTTTGATCATCTTCTTGATATTTTCCTTGTATCTTTTGGGATGTCGATAAGGAGTAGTGATGACTTCCTGTGTCCCCTCCTATAGCTCAATGATGTGTTCAAATCCCCTGTCTGGCGGTCTTCCTACTTGAAGGTCTTGAAATACCTTTTCGTGCTTCTGTAATAAGGCCTGAATATCATCTGGGTGTTTTGTGTGTTGTTCTCTTGAGGTTTCCTAAAGGTGACAAAACATTCTGCAGCCCATTCTATTTCATCCTGTTTGAAAACTACCTCCATTCTATGTGAAGAGACTGGTTTTGGGGGATAAGTGTTCATGCCCCTCAAAACTACCCATTTTCCATCTGGCCCTTGCAATTCCATTTCCATTGCTTGGTAGTCTGTAGTATATTTCCCTATTGAATAAAGCCATTGAACGCCTAATACTACATGAGTATCTGCCACATCTACTACATAAAATGAATCTGTCATCTGGTAGTTGCCTAATGTGACATTCAATTTTGGAATCCAATAGTTGCACTCCATGTTGGATTTTCCAGCTACAGCTACAGTAAATCCCTCGAACTTTTCTATTTGAATACCCCTGTTGGCTACCCAAGCTGAGTCAATGAAATTGTGGGCTTCTCCTCCATCAATCAATACTCCCACTATGTGGCCCTGTACTACTCCTCTGACCTTGAGAGTATGGAATCTAGGTACTCCAGATAACGTAGCAATGACTCCCTCTGGTGTATCACCCTAAAGTGACTCTTCCTCTGTTGCCTCCTGCTCATAGTCCTCCCCGTCATTGTCTGAATACACTTCGATGTATTGAGCCTTGGCCTTCCCTGCGCACCTGTGTCCTGGAACCCATGGTTCCTCACAAGTAAAACATAATTTCTTTTGCCTCAAATATTTCCTAGTGTACTTGTCTAACCATGTTTTCTTTGAAAAATCCTGCTGGAAAGGTTTCTTGTCCTTATCCCTAACTGGAAAGTTGGTTTTGGGAGGGAACCTGTTCTTCGAAACTGAATCTTGAAGATCTCTGGCTCGGCTAATGGCACCCTGTAGAGTGGGGAGTTTGTAGGCTTTCACCCATCCCCGTAGTGTCTCTGTTAGGGCCTCAATAAACAACATCGTCAACCTGCTCTCTGACACATCTGTTACCATGACCGCTATCCTCTAGAATTCTAAGATGAAGGCCTCGATGCTACCTGTCTGTTTGAGTTGAGCCAACTCTCTGAAATGTATCTCTAGATCCTTCCTGTCGAACCTCTCCATAAGTTTCTGAGTGAACTCACCATAGGAGTGAATGGTGTTGTGACCCAATGTCACTAATCCGTGGTACCACCACTCATGAGCCTCTCCGTCCAGGTGGAGTGTAGACAATTTAATGAAATCTATCTCTATCATGGGATTGAGTTGGAAATAGGTATCCAACTTCTGTACCCATATCCTCGCTGAACCTCCGTGAGTCCCATCAAAGTTTGGGATGGTCAACCTACCCAAGGTTTTCTGCAACTCATAGTTATGATTGAATCCCTTGTTGAAATCCCTGGGCCTGTTACTACTCTTCATGTTGCAGAAATCCGAAAAAGACATGGCTGCATGAAACTCATCCCCCAAGTCCCTGTATTCCTGCAAATAAGCCCCAAAGGGTTCCCTAGGTTCTACCTGCATGACTGGACCTCCTACTACATCTGCCAAGAAGGGAGGCATTGTAGGCCTGTTGGAAGGTCTGCTATATATGTGAGGTGTATTCTGTATATTGGTGTATGCAACCTTCCCACTACTGCTTGTAGACCCTCTATCTACCGGTGAGGGAGGTGTACTGTTGTTACCTGGCTCTGGTTTTGCCGATAATCTATTGATTGCATTGAGTACATCTTTTTTCCCTTTGGCTAAGTCTTGCAATGCAGATACTAAGTTGCGAAACTCCATCTTGTCCTCATCTTCTCCCGTTCCTTTTCCCTTGTCAGAGTGTATACATGTTGGGTCCATGTCTGAGTTGGTATCTTCTAGTTGGATATCCTCAAAGTCCTCCGTGTACCTACTCCTTCTTTTCCTATAGGTTACAAAAGTTTCTTCTTCCGTATTCATCTACTTTTCATTTCTTAAGCCCATAATTGGCCAAGAAGATAGCTCTGATACCATTGTAATATCCCAAATATTGATATTTTCTAATCCTAAAAAAATTACAAAAATAGTCAGGCATGCAAACTGCCATGCAAAATTACCCTATATTATCGCTGAATTTAGGGTTAGGGTTTGCAGGATAGAATGAACACTTACCACTAATAGCTGACTGATAATGCTCCAGAGAGAATACGCATGCAAGATAAACTGAACTGATGAAGAAATAACCTCTTTTTCCTTCGTAATACCCCTAGCAATCTGAATCAGCTAAGGATGACGTTTTTTATGAAGGGATGGTCAGTTTCAGCTGAAAGTGGGTTGGAGTGTAGGTGTCCCTGTGCCGGAGAGGATGGTCGGAGCATGCAATAGTTTGGACCCCTCCAGATACCCTAGCAAATTGATCTACCTGACTGATGCTCACGCCCCCACACCTCTGTATTCTACTGCTAGCTGCTCCAAGTGAGCAATCCGGTGGCTAATAATCACTCAAAGCAGTAGAGTGATCCTGTCAGTGAGGATGCAAGCCACATGCGAAAGAAATATGGTGATCCGGAGGCCCGATGAATGACTTGGGTTTTCCAACTAAATGCCCCCATCTGTATGGTAAACCTGCAAATAATCCTCTGGCATACACTGGAACACTGAATAATGATGAATGCAATAGATGCGGTGACAAACCTGGATGGTTTATCCTGAAGGAGACTAGGGCATATATTGCACTGCCAAACCCTCGTTAGTTGAAGACTCTGTCCTCAACCCCAATTGTCGTAGCTACACGCTATGCTGCTACTCAAATATCCAAATCAATCAATAATAAACATAGGTATCTCTTTAGGCTGCCTCATTCTTCTTAAATAGATCATTATGTGCTTTTAGAGTTCGCATGTCACTTTTAGGGTTTGTGCTTTTACTTTTGCATGCATGCGATTCTAATTTGATGTTGACTCTTAAGCCTAAAGAGAAAAGGATTCTTCTAGCCTAATGCTGACTTTAGTACTGAATGTGTGTCCCGAGTTGTTCTAAGTACCAAATGTCCTCAGTCAATCCTCTCTTATGTAGTACCCGCTCGAACCTATGGGGATTAAGTAGGTTAGCGAGTGTTTTGTTTCCTAATCAGACAAGGACATTACATTGCTACCATTGCTTTATACTTTCTATCTAGATCTATTAAATCGCAATTAACAATTAACTTGTATTTAACATACGATCATAGCTAGACAACATTGTGCATACACCCCCATGCTATTCCACCTATTAACTAGTTTAGATATTTTATCATGTCCATGACATCTTGCAATCGTCTTGGCACCTATTAGTTTGTTCATACAATCACAAGATGCCAAATTTTCGGCCTTTTGCAAGGATCTTCCATAGTTAGGCTTTGATAAAGGTGCCCCAAAACTTGGAGCAAGGGTTTGGATTGACGCATGTCGATGTTGGAGTTTGTGTGAAGGTGAGAGGTTTAAGCTCAGTGTGCTTGTTAATACTTGCAACCAAGTATATTTAAATCATTCAGGGATTGAAAGTGCACCTATCCATTCACATTCAATGATCAGAGTATTGTTCATAACGCTAGTTACTCTTTATGATCGATAACAATCCAAAATGACTTGGAGGGATTTGGAGGAGGTTGATGGTATTTCTTCAGATTATTATTTTTCTTTGTAGATGCTTTTGGTGGCCTTATTAGTTTGGATGTACATAACCAAATTTTTCCACTTGCAAAGTGTTTACATAGTTTTATTTATTTATTTTTGTGATTTTTTAAAAATTAATGTATGTTTTTATTGGCTTGCAAGGCGTGATGTCAGCATTGGGATTGGAGTGGGGATATGGAATCCCGTTGACATCATCTTTTTGCAAGTGCTTGATGGAGTTCACATTTTTATGGCATGTGAATCTTGATAGAGTACAACCGTGCCTTGTCTACAGCTGTGTGAATGTCTCATCGAAGTCTGGTCCTATACTGTGGGTCATTGTTTAGGGCCATCATGGGGTTATTTGCTGTTAATTTGGACAAATAAGCATCACTTTCTCTCACTCTAAGAAAACATCTATATCTCTAAGTTACTATAGGGTTATTCATCTTTCTAATCTTCCATTTTGTTCTTGAAATAATTCAGATTCTGAATCCCACATATATCACTAAAACATTGAGTCAAATCCCTGATATTTCCTTGCCGGTCAGATATATGTAACTCTGAGCAAATGCCTTGCATTTGTTCCATTTTTTGGTGTTCGTAGTTGCGTGATAAAGAAATATTATGATGCACAAAAGATAAGTCGACCCCAAACTAGTGTACAAGTCAGCCCTAGTAAAAGTGAAAGTGCTATCATGAAGAGTATAAATAAAGAGGGCGCCTAGCTCATTTACACACTCACTCAAGTTCGCTCCACATGAAGGAAGTTTGCTCAAGCAAGGAGAAGACTGTTTTTTTGGGTTTCTATCTTCGAGGTTATTCTTCTATGTGATTATTATTATCTGGATGTACTTTGTATCTTGAATTGATATCTCTGAATAAGAAGGTTACTGGGTTTTCTCCCTTGTGGTTTCCCAAGATAAATCTTTGTGTCTTTATGTTTTTGTGCATGGTTATATTTCAATGATCCTATTTTTTTTTTCGTTGCAAATGTATGAACTTATACTGTTATCTTAAAATCTAACATGGTATCAGAGTAGTGTTGAATAGATGCCATTGTCGGGAACTAGGGCATCCAAGTTTGGACCCCTCTCTCCATAGTCTGACTTGAAAAGAGCACTTGTGAAACTTGCCCTAAGGGGGCGCACCTTTTTGTAGAGACAAAATTCAGTTTGGTAAATTTTCGATTTTGACCTAATTTCTACTAGGGTCAAGAACTAAGGCTTCCTACCGTAATCCCTTCTATCCACTGATTGCGTTTGACCTTAGCATTCTCCAACTTTCCCAAGGATGACACGTCTATCTACAGAAGCATATTTTAGATACGAGAATAATTTGGAAACTCCTAAGGAGGGTGCATCTTTCCTTGGGATCAGACCAAGTTTCAAATTTTGACCCTATCCTGCTAGGGTTTCTGGATCAAGTTTTAGCTTCTAGCTTGCGGTCAAGATGAACATTGTTAAAGTGGAAGATAGACTTGATGGGGCTTCCAAGTTCAAATCTTGGAAGTCTACGGTACTTATTATCTTGGAGGATAATGATCTCCTAAATTTTGTTAATGAAAGTACCAGAACTAGAAGAAGAAGAAGAAGCAGAGAAGACTAAATGGAAGAAGAGTGATGCTAAGGCAAGGAGGAGTTTGATAGATTCGGTAAAAGATCACTTGATAGCTTAGATCTCTCAAAAGAAGACGACCAAGAAGATGTTTGATGCCTTGAAGAAGTTATTTGAGAATAACAACATCAACCGAGCACTTGCCTTAAGACAACAACTCTCCAATATCAAGATGACAATATCAGACTTAGTTGCATCATACCTCATGAATATTTCTGAACTAAGAGTTCAATTGAGCACCATTGGGGAAATGGTTGAAAACAGAGAGCTTGTAATGATGACCCTCAATGGTCTCCCCCCTTCTTTGGAACCATTCATTCAAAGTATTAGTGGGAGATCCAGATTTCCCAAGCTTAATCGATTATGGGTAGATTGTACACAAGAGGAAACCATATTTGCAACTAGAGGGACGTTACATGGCCCTTAACATGAAGAAAGCCAAGCCCTTACAACACATGCCAAGAAATGAAAAGGTAAGGGAAGGAAGAATCAAGGCAGAAAAGATAAAGGTGAAAGATCAGATCCAACTCTAGAACAGAAGAATAAGGATCTTTCAAAAATTCAGTGCTTCAGAGGTTAGAAATGCGATCACTATGCCAGATAGTGTCATGGAACAAAGAATAGAAAGCACCATGCCTCAATTGTTGATGTTGATGAAGATACTCCATAGAAGAGGTCAAGGAATGATGATCCCAAGGAAAGTACAAAAGATCGTTGAAAGGAGTACTTCTAGTACACTCTATGTGTGCACCAATGATTGCATTATCTAGACAATGTGATTGTCATTTGTGATGTATGAAGATCCAGGTTGCAGTTTCTTCAATGGCCTTTTGACAAGAAATAAGATGAATCAAAGGACTCCCATGATTTCTGTAAGAAGGCAGAGATCAAGAGGGATCCCACAAAACAATAAAAGATAAGTATTTGAATTTATGAGGTATTGTTCATAACAATTATATGTAAATCTACGATATAGTTTTTTTGTTATGCATTTATGACAGAGATTGACGAGCAATAGCCTCATGTAGTGCATGTTATGTATTGAATTTTATATGTTGAGTAAGTAGCCTATAGTGTTGCACAACATCTCATAAGCCCTTGATGGAGATGGTCTAGGATGAAACCTCTTTGCTAACATGTTGAGTTCAATGCACACTCTTGAGAGTGTGTTCTGGTGGAGATAGAAGGCATTAAGATAGTCACCATGTGTGTTTGGGATACAAATGGATGATGTGTTGAAGCATTGCCTAAGATGATTGCATAACTGTGTGAGCTATTGCCATTGATGGAGATGATCTAGGATGATCTAGGATGATTGCATAAGCCCTTGATGGAGATGATTTAGGATGAAACCTCTTTGCTAACATGTTGAGTTCAATGCACACTCTTGATAGTGTGTTCTGGTGGAGATGGAAGGCATTAAGATAGTCACCATGTGTGTTTGGGATTCAGATGGATGTTGTGTTGAAGCATTGCCTAAGATGATTGCATAACTGTGTGAGCTATTGCCATTGCATTGAAATGTTCATATGATCTTATTGAATTTCATGATTATGCAATGTTTCTAACTATTTGACTGAATTTGACTTTCTGGAAATACCATATGCTATGACCTACAAGAGAAGGATGACGAGACTTGTTATGAAGGACAAGTGATGGGTATGTAGATCCTGTAGAAGTTTAGTGTTCGAGAGAGAATAGAATGTTTTGAAGCGGGAAGCCTTTAGGAGCATGGTTCTCAGCTCAGGATCCACTTCAGGTGGCAGGATGGCTTTCGTGACAGAGGAAGTTGGTAAAATGGATGTGATGGTTGAAGAACAAGTCATGGTTGTTTAACAATGACAACAAATATGCGCTGATCTAGCACATTAAGTCATATGTATACCCATGACCCATAAGTCCAGAGGACCTCATATGGAGATTGACGGTTGGGAGCAGGAGGCTCCAACGAATGGCGGTCTCTCTATTACAGATGTTCATTCTTTCGATGATTATGAGGAACAACTGGCTTCCAGTTGGAGTCATTGCATATTCTAGAAGTGACTAAATCATTACTAGTACCAAAGATAGTCAGTATGCTCTCTATTTTAGTCCTAGAGGATGGGATCTACTCAGTTGATTTATGAGGAGATACAAAGGGAGTTAGCCTCTAAGCTTGAGATGAGGATCTTGGCCTATTGTATCACCTATTGGTATTGGAGGTGTGGCTGAGACTTGATGAGATTTTTCTCGGTTAAAGGGAAGAACACTACTGAAATCCTGAACAAATCTAGCTTGATGGGTTGTAAGTCCATGGCTACATCGATGGTGAAAAATCTGAAGCAGTCAAGTGATTTTGTTTTTCGATTTAGATTTGGTGGATCCCACCGTACAAGCAGTTGAGAGGATCCTTGATGTACCTGGCAATCACTAGGACGAATATTTGCATTACAGTAAGGAATTGTGCTTATTTTCTCTGTAAGAGATGGTGGTTAGGATGCAATTTAAATTGGCATTAAAAAATGATACCTCGTATATATGGACCAGCCTGTGACCATCTCCAAAGGAAGAGTATGATGCAGAGTTGCAGAGGGAGTTTGCAGCACAAAGAGTGAGTCTTAGAAGACCCACTTAGTGGGAGATGACACAGATGGACACTCAAGAATCAACAAAACAGAGGGAGTAGGATGCTCAGCTGCAGAGAGAGAAAAGTTCCCTGGAGCTTGGAGATGTTAATGATGAAGGTGAAGCATTGGGAAAACATTCCCCCAATATTAGACATATGAATTGGCTAGGGGTGAATGATCCTGTGACAGGGAAGTATCTTCTCCCAGAAAACCTATGATTGGGTGAAAAACTTAGCCCTTGCATGATGAGTAGTGTTGATGCATCAAGCATCCCCTCAGTAGCAACCATGTACTTGGCTAGAGTAGTGCCTTCTTCCAAGCATATTGTGATGGGATGAGAAGATTAGTCCTCAGTTGCTCACACTACCCTCCTAGAGGTTATTCCCAGTATTAGCCATGTGACTTGGCTAGAGGTGATGACTCAAAATGGGGGCCTTCTCCTTGACACTATGTGAAAGAGTGAGGAGATTAGTCCCCAAATGACTCAAAATGGGGCAATGCCTTCTCCTAGACACTATGACAGAGTGGGAAGATTAGTCCCATGTTGACTCCTCAATGGACTAGGTTGAGTTGTTGACTCCTCAATGGACTAAGTTGAGTTGTTACATGTTAACTCCTCGATGGACTAAGTTGAGTTGTTACATGTTGACTCCTATGGACTCAGTTGCGTTGTTAACTCCTCGATTGACTGAGTTGAATTGTTACATGTAGACTCTTCAATGGGATGGGTTGAGTTGGTGCATGTTGACTCCCTAATGGACTGGATTGAGTTGTGTCAGAAGACCTTCGTTATGATGATGAGTTGTTCAAGACAGTCGTGATGATCAAATGATATCCATGTGTTCTAATAAGATGATGCATCCCTAGCTAAGAGGGAGTGTTGGTGTTTGTAGTTGCGTGAGGCATCCTCAACCAAGTTGACCAAGAAAAGAATAATGATAAACAAATATTATGATGCACAAAAGACAAGTCAGCCCCAAACTAGTGTACAAGTGGGCCCCAGTAAAAGTGAAAGTGCAAACATGAAGACTATAAATATAGAGGACACCTAGCTCATTTACACACTCACTTAAGTTCACTCCACATGAAAGTTCGCTCAAGCAAGGAGAATGTTGTTTTCTGGGGTTTCTATCTTTGGGGTTATTCTTCTATGTGATTATTATTATTTGGATGTACTTTGTTTCTTGAATTGATATGTCTGAAGAAGAAGAAGAAGAAGGAGGTTGTTTGGTTTTCTCCCTTGTGGTTTCCCATGATAAATCTTTGTGTCTTTATGTGTTTTGTTCATGGTTATCTTTCAGTGATCCTATTTTGTTTCCGCTGCAAATGTAATATGTATGAACTTATATTGCTATTTTAAAATCTAACACCATTGAGGTCTGACTAGGTTTCCCTCTGTAGTGAAAATTTCTAAATGGGACCGTAGTATACATGTGCATTCATAAATGAAAGCATGGATGCTTTGTGTCCTCAAGCTCCACACGTTTTCTCTCTGCAGATCAAGGAGTCGCCAGCCACTATATCAAGAGTCTTGATATATCCTGCAACGGTAGCAAAGAAGGCGTTGATAATCCCATATGGGTTTAATTCAAAGGAAGTCATGGGAGCTATTGCTCTCCATTTTTGCATTAGCATTCTTTAGGTCGTATGTTAACGTCAATACAATGTTACTTCGATCGTTTGCTTACATGCATGTTTATGTTGTGTGACCGTCTGTGGCCCTCATCCAAATCCTCAGTGTCTTACCAATATGGGATGATAAATACTTCGCGAACCATTATACTTACCAATTCAACGTCGGTTATTAA
Organism: Pseudotsuga menziesii; assembly: GCA_001517045.1. Classification (NCBI taxonomy): domain Eukaryota; kingdom Viridiplantae; phylum Streptophyta; class Pinopsida; order Pinales; family Pinaceae; genus Pseudotsuga; species Pseudotsuga menziesii. The sequence goes on along the minus strand of LPNX010422270.1, from coordinate 951,243 downwards.
TGGGAAGCAAAGATATGCTGTAAACAGTGTTTCTTTTATCCCGCCTGACACTCACTTGAAGTTGGCAGAATCCTCTAATGTCTATGGGTGCTGTGGGTTGCATTTCCGATAGGCCCACCAATGGAGGAGGTTACTTGCAGACATTATTATGGGTGCTGTTTTCACAGCTCTTGTTGAAATTGTTTTCCAGAACAATGAGGACACTATTCAATCATGGCATTTGGATGGCTATTCATTCTTTGTTGTCGGGTACTGAGACATCATTGAATACTCTCATTATGTTGTCATTGATATTCTACAATAGCTTGAGCATTTGATACGATTAGAGCACCTTTGTAAATCTTCCACAAAAGTTGTTTAGTTTCTTATTGATGATAATAATAATGATAAACTGCTAATGAACAAAGATCTGATTTGTTTGCAGAATGGATGGTTGCCAGTGTACACAGGTAAGCATAAAAGAATACAACTTGTTTGACACTGCTTCCTGCAGCACTACACAAATGGGAAACATGACTCTAGTGTTTGTTTCATGCTGAATCAATAAGAAGAATTAATGTTTTCTTTTTATTTCAAAATTCAGATCCTTTTTGGAAGAAAGAACAATCCATTTTTTCATTATGGGAAATAAGTGTAATAAATTGTTGTATTTATATGGACAGGTTTATCCCCAGTCATAGACAACAACTCGTGTGGCTTTGGACGATGTTGGGATGTGGAATTTGCGGTCAGAGGATTCGGCACGTCAATACATTGGGCAGCAATTCGACCTCCGAGTCTAGTCTCCTGTGGGTTCATTCAGAGATGAATAGTCAATCCCTAAAAATGCTTTTAAATATGGTCGGGTTGGCTGGAGAGATACATACTGGCCTATAGATAAATAGTTATATAATCTGTGTCACAATATGATGACTAATGAATTAAATTGAGTGCCGCTAATTCTTATAAATAACCCTATGATCCTCACGCAGGCGAGCAAGCATTGGGATCATGAGAGAGATCAATGGCTCATTGCCTTTTTCCACCCTTGTACTTTTGTGCAAAATATATATCATCTCAGTGAAGCTGTCAGATATGGTATATTAAATTTATTGATTCAAAGGGAAACCGTCATTTTCATTGTTTTATACTTGTATACATTTACAAAAAAATTCTCACAAAAAACTTAACAACGACAACTTTTTATTTCTTTAAAAAAACTTGAAACTGAGAATGTTACTTTCTGAAATTGATTGTGTCAGAAAGTAACATTCACAATATGCTAAACTGTGGAAATCTACATGCTACTAACTCTATAACTATTTTGTTAGCTTCTTCAATTAAGAACAAACATAGCAGAAAAGACCATGCTATATGATTGGTTCATTGAGAATTTAATAAGCCCATTGCAAGAGTAGCAGATCTTGACTATCAAGGCTTATTGAAATTCTTAACTCTTATTGAATAATTCAATGATGCGATGTTGCCATGGAGCATACACTTGAGTTTTTTATAACGTCTGTGAAAAAAATCCAAAATGAGTGGCAGACCAAGGACATTGATTTAGATCCTGTTTGGAAACCTAATGAGAACAATCACAATGGTTTCAAAACTGCAGAAAGTGACATTACACTGATTTATTATAATGAAAAATATGCTTGGACTTAAAGAAGCGAGGCTGCTAATCTTGAGCAAAGGATGTTGATTATGTGATCCTAGCATTGTTCATTCTTCCTAATTAAAGACAAGTGCGGCAAGGAAATAATCAAACTATTCCAAATCAAATGAACAATGTCTTTGTAAGCAAATTGAACTCTGAGATAGCCAAGTAATTTTCACTGCAGGTTACAAAATTACAACACTGTTTTTCGGTCTAGTGTTGTCATGGAATATTTATTTGCTGCAACAGTTCACCTGCACCTAGGTGGACAATTATCCGTTTTTTGGAATTTTGTTTTATGCTTCATGCTATCTTTCTCTTTCCTGTGTCATGGACATTGCCACCTAGTGGCTCTTGTTTCTTATATTTGAACAATACGTATCATATATATGGCTTTGTGGCCTTGTAAGCCAGTGACAGACTGTAGAAGACAGCAGGTACACTCAAGACACCAATAGATTGTAGGGAGCTGTTCGTATCTGAAGAGTTGCACGCATTAGCTTTTGACAGTGCTTGATGTTACCACTGATAGCATAGTTGAAAATACAATAGACCACTGTTACGATATTATTAAAAACATATCATAAACTAAACCGTCAAAATGGATCATTGAGAAGATTCAAGGTCTTAAAACATGGTAGATTTTAAGCTGCAACTATCCATCATGCAGAACTATAAATAACATACGTAATAGCATGTACAATCTCTTAAGCTAAATTTTGACATAATTTAACATATTCTATTAATATTTGACATAATGTTATAACTTATAAGAGATTCCAGTCACCCCATTTCCTTCCTCGAGAAGAAAGAGAGCTGTATAGAGAAAACATTAGAAGCTTTCTGAAATTCAAGCTAGCCCTTAGGATTCAGGAACACTAGGCATCAATACGTTATAGTGAGTTGTCATTATCAAAAATGTTAATCTGTAGAGTTCAACACAAGCATTTTGAGACTGCTTGATATTACAACTAATAGCATAGTTGAAAATTCAGTAGGCATCCACGTTAGCAGATTATTCAAAATATATCACAGCATTAAATGTCAAAAATGGGTCATCGAGAAGATTCAAGCTCTTTAGATATTGTAGCGTTTTTTAATTACAACTAAACATCATGCAATACTGCGGAATCGTGGATAACATAATAGCACATAAAAGCTCTTTATTAAATTTTGCCATAATCTAACATATTCCAGTGACCCTATTTCCTTCCTGAAGAAGAAAGAGGGATATACAAAGAGCACTTTAGATGCTTTCTGAAAGGCCAGATATAAATACGCTAAAATATGAGACAAAATTACAAAATTTTCACCCCTCAAGGAAGCTTACTCACTTTGTAAGTTTCCTACAATTACACTAAATTGTCGCCATCCAACACGATGCTGTACGCTCACTGCTTGTGATTACAATCTTGCAACACTGGAGATATTTTCTGACATCTCAGAAAATGCCTGTTTTACCCTCCATCTTCTCCAAATCTTCCTGTGATAACAATGTTTTCTTGTCACCGCTGCCTGCCTTGTCATATGGTTGAGCCATCCGACGCAAAAACTTATTTTATTTGCAGCAAAAAGGCACACATTAGATTATTCTTGGAAAATAATTGAAATATACAAGAATAGAAATAGTACAAGAAATTTATTTACCATAGCAAAGCACGTTCATAACAAATTGCACAGGAATAATGTCAGAGCTAAAATAAAAAAGGTAGATGCATCCCATCCAGCCAAGATGAGAAGGCAATAACAGTTATTAAAAAAGGCATTCATGCACCTCTAAGATCCGATCTGAACACTGGTTGGTAACCTCACAAGAATCAATGGAAATGGATCCTATGAACTCCCTGGGCATTACGTCTTAGCAAAAGAGGTCGAACCAACTGAGCAAATCCCTTGGGGCTAGCATTCTTTATATTACACATATACAACATGCTTGGAGCCAAAAAAATGTTGAAAATAATATATTCTCTCGATATTGCAAGGAGGGTGCCACCGTGGAGAATTAGGAAACTAGTCATCAGAGGAATTCTAGAACCTATGCAATTAATGCCTACAAGATGGAATGAAGTAAGATGGCAAGATTTACCAAGATCTCCGTTCATTGTTGTCTATGTCAAAAGTAACTAGAATGGTGATCAAAGACAATTTTGGGACTATTAAATAGAAAAAAGATAAAAACGAGAGAGAGAGTAGTGATAATGATATAGATTACCTTGCGGATTGACAACAAGATATTTGTTTGTTACATTCTTCTTGGATAAGAATGTGTACTGGCTTCCTGAAGCATATCAAGTGTTAAAGTTCTTATGGCTCTATGCATACCTATTTAAATGTGGAAGATATGTGATATCATTGTTGACTTATCATGGATCTGCAGATTGGAAATCTTATATATGTCTGTCTTGTGCAAAAAGTGTAATTCTTCAAATGCTTAGGTGTGTTGCAACTTGAACCATGAGAGAAATGCTCAACAATGCCAAATTAGTACATTGTGCATGTCTTGATTATTATTGCATGAACTAATGAGTGAAAATTCAACACAGGATGGAACATTCGCAAAAGTGGATACAACCCTTTCAACATTATAGTGGAAGTATATATATTATGTAATGTCCCTTTTTGAAAATTTTGGAGAAATGCACAAATTGGGCAAAATTCGAGCTTAACTAGTCCTAACTCTAGAGGGTTCCAACTTCCACCAAATGATCCCAAATTTGAAAGAAGAGGGTATGGTGAGTATTAAAACATCCCAAGGTGTTTTATGGATACTTTTTTATCAGACTTTAGACCTCTGCAAACTTGTTTGAGGCTAATGACAAAAGGACCAAAATTCCTAGGAAATTGTGTTGAAATCCCGCCAAGGGTGATGGCCAGCTCTCCAAATCAAGTACGACCCTCCAAAATTTAAGAACCGAGTATTGGAATAAGTATCAGACATAAATGACTGTCCTTAATCATGTTTATTAAGTTCTGCAAATGGATTATGGTCTGCAACATTTGTAGGGTAACTTTCAGTGAAATTGCTTATGGGGAAATAGCATAACTAGCTCGATTTTGACATATGAAAGGTGGAGTTAAAGGTTCTGAGCAGGATGTGACATATAGGGACCATATACAAAATACCAATGGATTCCCCAACAGTGTTAAACACCATAGAAATCCCTTCATACAAGTCTGGTATACAACTCATTCAATATGGGAGTCAAATACATGAAACCTAGTGAATTAGTAGCAAGGAATTGCAAGAGTTTCACATATGGATTTCTTGGATTTCGACCCACAGAGAATAAGGACATGAAATTACAGAGTAACACATCATATATGACAGTCACAAAATCATCAAACTCAGATAACATCCCTCATACAAATCTGATACAAGACTCCTTCAAGATTGAAGCTAAAGTCATGGAAACTAGTGATTCAATGGCATGGGAATGCAAGCTCTTCACACATGAGTTTATTGGATTTTGACCCAAAGAGGATAGACATTAAATTACAGAGTAATACATCATATATGGCTTTCCCAACATCATCCAACCCATATAATATCCCTCATACAAATCTGGTATAAAACTACTTCAAGATTGAAGCCAAATCCATGAAGACTAGTGATACAAGGGCATGAGTATGCAAGCTTTTCATACATGTATCTCTGATATTTCGACGTACAGAGCATGTCGACATAATATTACAGAGCCATACATCATATATTGATTCCCCATCATCATAAAACTCATATAAATGTCCTCATACAAATCTGATATAAAGCTACTTCAATATTGAAGTCAAATCCATGAAAACTAATTATTCAAGAGCATGGGAATGCGAGCCTTCCATACATGTATTTCTGAGATTTCGACTTACAGAGCATATGGAGATGATATTATAGAGCCATAAATCGTAAATCAAAGCTTGGGCATCAACCATCCTCAGCAAGGCGCAAGAATCACTCCAACAAGTGTGCCATCAATTTTGAGTGTGGGGAAATGGAGAAGAAGGAATGAGAGAATGGGGAGATAAATGAGAATTCGACTGTAGGACCTTCAACCAACAAATAAAACTCCTTCATTAAGCTCCCATAAGAGGTCTGAATGGCCTCTCCATCAACCAACTTGGAAATCCAACTCCCTTGAAATTGGTTCACTAGCAAGGTAAGTATGCACTCACTGTGCACTGGACAAGCAAAAGCTCTCCAAAAATGTCAAAGGTCAATTAACAAATGATCAAAAAGTCATTCTCCTTCCTCATGACATCCTTTTATTAACTTCATTATGCATCCTAAGGTCTAATTTCCTTCCATGCGCTTCCTCCAACTCATCTCAGTGGTTTAGTAACTCTCATGACACTTTGTCAAACATAGGTCCATTATCAATAACATCAAGTTATCAACCTTATAGCTTCATAGTTCAACTTCAAACTTCAAACTTGAATTGCCATGTAATGTGTTGATGAAATTGTCATTGATGCCAACATGGACTTGCAATGGCCCCACAGGATGTCATTGATGCCACCAAGTCCCACCTATAGTGCCTTGACCCCTTACAGAGTGGGTTTGCACCTTGCAATGCCTTGGATCCCAAACAAAGTGGGTTTGTGCCTTGAAGCACCTTGTACCTAGTTGACAAGGTCCATGTACCCCCACAAGCTTGGATCTTGATGCCACCACCTTGCTGAAGATGTTGGAGACCCTGCTGACGGCGTTGAAGACCCTGGAGATGGTCCTAAAGACCTTACAAAAGTTGGAGAAGCCCTAGATGGGTTGGAGAAGCATTAATGACCCATTCTGTGGTCATTCATGCTCTAATGGTGTCATGGTACCCTAAGAGAAGGTCTGGCAACCCCACAAGTGATGTCATGATGGATCTTGACCCATAGAGGTCCCCTTGCGTGGCTAAGGTGGTTGAAGAAGCCCATGATGCCTCTTGTTTGATGAAGAAGCCTTTGGACCCACATTTGTTGGATTAAAGGTCCTTAATGACTTAATGAAGATTTGAAACCCTTGATGATGACCTTGATGCCCTTACAAAGATCATGAAACCCATTGCTTGCTCTTGATGTGATTAGATGGCATGATGAAGGCACCCACACATATATGATGGCGCTTGGACACTTGTACACACTTATTTGCACTTGATGATAATCCTTGTACCCTTGAAGGTGGGGTGAAGATGTTCTAGGGACAAGACACTTAATGGCTTACAAACCCTAAGACATGATGACCATAAAGCCCTTGTATATCTTGCACTAGGTGGAGCCCCTTGCACTAAATGGTTTTTGAGTTCTTGAGGTATCGCCAAGCCCACAAGCCTTGTGTGGCTCATGTGTGTGAAGCTTTTGGTGCCCAACTCTTGAAGTAAAGTTTCTTTGCAAATAGACTACTTAATCAAGGTTCCAACATGGATCATAGTTAAAAAATCTCATGCAAGGGTAACACAGCTCATTATTGATCCATATGAAGACTAACAACCCTTGAAATAAGACTAATGTCAAGCAACCCTCCCACATGACGTGGATATATTTTTGATGAGAAGGTCGGCTCAACAAGAATTAAAATAAAAATTTTAATTGGCAAAGTAATGACAGGTCGGCCCAGTTCAAAAATTAAAAAATTAAAAAATTAAAAATAAATCATTTAAAGCACAGGTCGGCCCAGTTTATGTCCACGATTTTGTATATATATACACATCAGTCATTTACACAATACCTCGAGAAAAATTCGTAGAAGATCTGCTCTGAAATTCGGTGGTTTGACTGAGGTGAAAATTCGGGTAGCAACAGTAGCAGCCAAAGTTGCAGACCCAAATTTACAGAGAGAGGGAAAAAAAAAATTTGGGTTTTATTTTTGTTTTTACCAGCATTTTCACAGCAGTCCATTTTTGGACTTGCTTGGGGTCAAAACACAGCTCTTATTCATCCGAAATTGGAGAGATACCACAGTACAAACAACCCTGAATTTTGATGTTTGTGAGCTAGGGTTACAGCAGACTATGGCAGCAGCTAGTTTGTTTTGAAGACTTTCATGCCCAGAATTTTGGTAAAAATTGATTATGGCATCAAGCAACCATATAGTCAACAATGATTCCTTTTGTACAGTGTTGGAGGCCCTAATTTGTTTGCAGCAGCAGAAGATTCAAGCACTCAACAGTGATTTGAAGATGAATGTTGGCTGCCCTTCATGCTCAAACAGTCCCCGATTTGAAGGTTGAATGCTGGCTGCCCTTCATGCTCAAACAGTCCCTGTTTGAAGGTTGAATGTTGGCTTCCCTCCACCACAAATCTGAGGTTGAAAAAGGTTGAAGCTCTTCCACCGTTTGAAGTGTTGATGACAACTAAATGATGATTTCCAAAACCATGCCTTCATCCGAGCCTTCTACATTCTGAGTTTGGTAGCTCAAACAGTATGTTGAGTAATGAACTCTGCTCAAAGTCATCCACAGCATGAGCTCCGTCCAAGCTTTGCCCACAGTCACCAAAGTTCATCTTGGCATTATAAACAGTCCTAGTTTGTCTTCCTATGTCTGGACTTGTTTGACAGTTTGAAGCAAACAATATTTTAAAGGAGAAGTTTTAAGGAGAAGTTTTGAAGGAGAAGTTTGTCAGCCCCTATCTCAGTCAGTCACGATTTAAAGGAGAAGTTTGTCACAATAGCGAGCTGCAGTTTTGAAGTCATTCTCTTTCCAGAAGTTTGGAGAAGGGAATCCTGTCAACCTTGGAGAAATCACAGTCCAAGCTTTGTTGCAAAGTCGAACCAGTCTACAGGAAGAAGACTGTTGCTAACACAGTCCGAAATTTTAACAGCTAGCAATCCCGAGTTGCATAAGTTTTTAGCAGCCCCAAGCCTGGAGGAGTCATACACAGGCTTGGAGAAATCATACACAGCTGGTAACAAATTTTCAAAAGTCACAACCACAAGGGTTTATCTCAGCATAGACTATCTTCTTCATCTCAAGGAAAAGGTATGGTACCCAGTCAACACTTAGTATACACTTACTCACAATGACTCATTCTAATTTCAGTGATGCAACCATCACTCAGTAATGTAAGCCTACGCAGTATGATGATAATGTAAAGTGAAGCATGAATGTATAGTGTACATACAGTACAGTGAAGTGAAAGTTTATGTACAATATACAATGATATATATATGCATACAGATATGTGTGTGAGATGTCAGTGATATGCTTAGTATGCTCAGTGATATGTTCAGTAGACTCAGATGTGATCAGTAAGATGCTCAGTACACAGTGATATGTTCAGCTCAGTAAAGTTTACATAATGATATGCTACAGTAATAAATGCATGATGATAGTGTTTTGACAACGCTATGATTGATAAGAGCTATTGATAATGATGTTGATGGTGCATGCTATACAGTCTGCTATAATTTGCAGAGTTGAAGTCTGACCTAGATAAACCTTACACATGTATATGTGGATGATGATACTGTTTTGATGCCTATCTATTGATGACGATGAGATGTTGATCAAGATGATGCATGAGAGAGGATCTTTGTAGCAGCTGTATGATAACTTGACAGTGACCAACAGGATTGATGACATGGTTGATGAGCAGACCTATGACCAACAGTAGTGATGAGAAGCAAGCATTAATGAGCAGCGTTGATGAGCAGAGATGATGAGAAGAGGATGACCAGCAGTGAAGAATGATGATCAAAGAAGAGGATGAGCAGCAGAGATTGACCAACAACAAAACAGATTGAAGAGATAGGTGATGTGATTGATGAAATGATGTGACAGTGAGCTTTAATTGTAAAAGCAAGCTTGTCTTGTTTTTAAGGTTAGGATACCTAAAACCCTTCTTAGCAGGGTCTAAGAAAACCAGGCAGGGTCCTGGATGAAGAGTAGGTGCTCTTTGTATCAGTAGGTGCTGATCTTACCTCACGGTTGTAGCCGTTCCAAAACAAATACAAAAAGATTACAAAATCATATGGTGTTGTGTTCTCTTGTGCTATGGTTCTTGTTATGACTTCATGATTCAGATGCTTATGATTTATAAATGATGAAGGGCTATGAAAGATGTTTATGAAATGATTATGCAAATGGTAGAATAATGCATTGTTGAATTAGTTGTTTGTTAAAAGTGAAAAAGTAATAAAAATTGCACACACACAGATTCACCCCCCCCTCTCTATGTACCTGGTGTGTCTAACAATTGGTATCAGAGCCAACATTTGTCACAACCCTAGCAAGCTTGAAGGAGATCCTTAGACACAATGGACGAAAAGAAAGAGTCATCAAGCAATGACGTGCCTATACTTGATATGACAGATTATTTCAGTTGGAGGAGCAAAATGAAGGCTTATCTGAAGAAGTTTGGTGTTTGGGAGATTGTTATCAATCCACCCGCTCCATCAAACAAGAAAAGAAAATTAGTTGCACAGAAGGAAGCAAAGAAGGACAACACCACAGCCTTGAAGTTCCTCATGGATGGACTTCCCATCTCAGTGAAGGAAAGTGTAGGAGAGTACACTTCAGCAAAAGACCTATGGTTCAAGTTGGAGAGTGAGTATCAGAAAGCAAGACCAGAACCCGAAAAGACAGATCAGGAATCAGAAAACAAGCCCCCAAAAGAGGTCAATCAAGAAGAAGACAAGCAAGAAGAGGACTCCAATAAAGGTACGGACTCTTGTGATTGTAACGATAGCTTGTGTGATGAAATTGAAAAGGTTCTTGCAGATGATGATGAAGGGCTATCAAATACTGCACATGAGATACATCTCACGTTGCTAAATATTGATCTCAGAGCCAACTGGTTTCTGAACACAGTAAATTTGACCCAGAATGACTTCACAAAGTTCAAAAAGAAAATCTTGGACACCTTGAATGAATATCAGCAGAAGACCATGTCAATGAAAGTGTTGCTTGTAAAGCTCAAAGACAAGGACAAAGAGTTGCGAGATTGAATGAAAGACAAGGATATTGAAGTTGAACAATTAAAGACTGAATTGATCAGTCAAAAGGAAGAACTAGAAAAGCCTGCTCAAGAGCTTGAAGAAACTAGAGAGGTCAATCATGATCTGAAGGCTCAGCTGGAGGAAGCCAAGACGATAGAAGAAATCCTGAAGAGTCAGCTGGAAGAAAAGGAGGAGACAGTCCAAAAGTTGGGAATGGAGGTAGTTGGTCTCAGGAAGAAAGGTAAGAAGAACAAAGCCTTGGTCAAGTTCCAGGACAGTTCAATTGTCCTAGATAAGATCTTAGATTGCCAAAGATCTCCACTCGACAAAACTGGTCTTGGTTATAAGAAGAACAAAGAAAAATCTAAAGATGACACTTGGTCTCTGAAGACTCCAAAAGCAGGTCCATCAACGTCCAAAGTTGCTCCCCATGCACCCGCACATGACAACAAGGACTTTGGAAGTTCAAAGATGAAACAAGGAGTTTGGTCTATTCCTCAAAGCAACCTCATAAAAGAAACAACTCCAAGACCCAGGTATGAAAGTGGCTTCAATGGTTATTGTTATTTTTGTTCTAACTTTGGTCATAAGGCTATGGATTGTAGATTCTATGGAAGAAGAAGGGCTGGAAGCCCCAATGACTTAGTTAGATGTTGGACATGTAATCAAGTAGGACATGTTGCTGCCACATGTCACACATTGAGATGCTACACCTGTAGTGGGTTTGGCCACAAAGCCCAAGAATGTGCAAGTCAAAGAAGTCAACTAAGAAGGAGTACTTCACATACATCAACAAGAAGATTTGCAGATCAGAAGACAAATGTCTATAGTCAGGGATACGCTCAGGCATGGAGAAATGAAGCTGATCAAAGAAGTGTTGGAAGTTCCAACAGCTCAGTCAGGTGTTGGACATACAACAATGTTGGTCACATTGATGCATATTGTCGTATAATGAGGTGTTATAGCTGCAGTGGCCTTGGGCACAAAGCTCCAGATTGTTGGAGTACACGAAAACAATCCTTGAGAAGTTACCTAAACAACTCATCAAGGAAAGGAAGTACAAATGAAGGAACAAATGCTCAAAGGACAAATGCCAAGAAGCAAGTATGGATGAGGAAGACCAAGCAGTTGCAGATAGGAGAGGTTGATCAGAGTAGGGAGGATGGCTGCCATACGGCAAGCCAAGTGTAAGGTCTCTCAAATACCTTAGCACACCTTGAGTTCATGAGGCTGGAGGATGAACTTAAAGGAGAAAGGATGGTTACTCCAGGCATACAAACAGGTCCTAGGATCATGCATATCGACAGGGGGAGTAGTGAGTAGTGATCAGAGATTTCAAACACAGGTATGTGGACACCCTTTGCCATTGATGCCAAAGGGGGAGAGATGAAGACAAAAAGGGAGGATGCTCACACGGGGAGCATGAGTTGTTGTCATCAATGACAAAAGGGGGAGATTATTGATGAAATTGTAATTGATGCCAACATGGACTTGCAATGGCCCCACAGGATGTCATTGATGCCACCAAGTCCCACCTGTAGTGCCTTGACCCCTTACAGAGTGGGTTTGCACCTTGCAGTGCCTTAGATCCCAAATAGAGTGGGTTTGTGCCTTGAAGTACCTTGTACCTGGTTGACAAGGTCCATGTACCCACAAGCTTGGATCTTGATGCCACCACCTTGCTGAAGATGTTGAAGACCATGCTGATGGCGTTGAAGACCCTAGAGATGGTCCTGAAGACCTTACATAAGTTGGAGAAGCCCTAGATGGGTTGGAGAAGCATTAATGACCCATTCTGTGGTCATTCATGCTCTGATGGTGTCATGGTACCCTAAGAGAAGGTCTGGCAACCCCGCAGGTGATGTTATGATGGATCTTGACCTGTGTTGCATGGGTACCCGTACCCAGGGGTCGAGTACACGTACCGGTACCGGGTACACGTACCGAGTACTTGGGTACGGCAATGGTACGTACCCAAACGTACCCTCACGTACCATGAACAGTGTTGTCGTACCAGGTACTTCATAAAAAAAAATTGGGTACGTTTGGTGAAAATGGTACGACGTACCTCGATTTTGGGTACGGCTATGGTACGGTCGGTATATAAAACTAACAGCGGGCATTAAAATTTATAAAACCACGTTTTTTTAAGGTACTGTTTAATGTTTAATTAATAAATTAAAATTAGTAATTGGACAGGTAGCTAGTTCCTCATCTTGTGAGAGGAATTGGAGCACTTATGCTTTCATACATTCAGTGAAGAGAAATAGGTTGGGGTCAAAGAAAGCAGAGAATCTACTAATACTATTTGTGATGGCTTTGTTCAAAATCAAATACTACCTACTGGCCATACTGATTGTGATAGTTCTTCTCAAATTCAGATACTACCTCCTGGCCACTCTGTTTGTGATGGCTCTGCTCAAAGTCAGATATTATCTACTGGCCCAAATTTTGCCTTTAATCAAGGTCCTCTTGTTGAGCCTAACAATGGTGCCCCATTATCATCACAGCCAGCTTCAGATCATGAATTTGAATCAAATAATTCAGAAAATACAGCAGAAGCAGAAACTTCTTTTACACAAGCTGCAGCTGCAATGGCTTGTGGTGTTCCAATGGCATTTCCAGGTTTCATGGCACCTTTGCTTCCTTTTCCATTCCCATTTTGGCATGGTTTTAGGCCCGCTGCAACAGAATTGCCACCAAATTCCAATGTTTTTAAGCCAAGGGCTGAGAATCCAAAAGCTCCTGTGAATATTATTGATGAAACAGGTATCTCAAAGCTGAGTATCGGTGATCCACCTGGTTCTATTGAACCTTCAGGCTTGTCATTGAAGCTGCTAAATAAACCTTCAAGGCAGTCAGCCTTTCATACAAATCCAGCTCTGAATGATAATGGCTTCAGTTCTAACAGCAATGCTATTCATGTGGCT
>LPNX010422270.1:888971-937352 GCA_001517045.1 Pseudotsuga menziesii | reverse complement strand
TATTATTAATAATTATATATATTATATAATATAATATATATATATATATATAGTACCCCCGACGTACCGAAGTACCCTGTTTCAAAAAGTGTCGTACCCGTACCCGTACCCATGTTTCCTGGCAACATAGATCTTGACCCATAGAGGTCCCCTTGCATGGCTAAGGTGGTTGAAGAAGCCCATGATGCCTCTTGTTTGATGAAGAAGCCTTTGGACCCACATTTGTTGGATTAAAGGTCTTTGATGACTTAATGAAGACTTGGAACCCTTCATGACGACCTTGATGCCCTTACAAAGATCATGAAACCCATTGCTTGCTCTTGATGTGATTAGATGGCATGATGAAGGCACCCACACACATATGATGGCGCTTGGACACTTGTACACACTTATTTGCACTTGATGATGATCCTTGTACCCTTGAAGGTGGGGTGAAGATGTTCTGGGGACAAGACACTTAATGGCTTACAAACCCTAAGACATGATGACCATAAAGCCCTTGTATATCTTGCACTAGGTGGAGCCCCTTGCACTAAATGGTCTTTGAGTTCTTGAGGTATCGCCAAGCCCACAAGCGTTGTGTGGCTCATGTGTGTGAAGCTTTTGGTGCCCAACTCTTGATCACACAAGCTATCATTACAATCACAAGAGTCCGTACCTTTATTGGAGTCCTCTTCTTGCTTGTCTTCTTCTTGATTGACCTCTTTTGGGGGCTTGTTTTCTGATTCCTGATTTTTCTTTTCGGGTTCTAGTCTTGCCTTCTGATACTCACTCTCCAACTTGAACCATAGGTCTTTTGCTGAAGTGTACTCTCCTACACTTTCCTTCACTGAGATGGGAAGTCCATCCATGAGGAACTTCAAGGCTGTGGTGTTGTCCTTCTTTTCTTCCTTCTGTGCAACTGATTTTCCTTTCTTGTTTGATGGAGCGGGTAGATTGATAACAATCTCCCAAACATCAAACTTCTTCAGATAAGCCTTCATTTTGCTCCTCCAACTGAAATAATTTGTCATATCAAGTATAGGCACGTCATTGCTTGATGACTCTTTCTTTTCCTCCATTGTGTCTAAGGATCTCCTTCAAGCTTGCTAGGCTTGTGACGAAGGTCGGCTCTGATACCAATTGTTAGACACACTAGGTACACAGAGAAAGGGGGGTGAATCTGTGTGTGTGGTGTGTCTAGCATAATGTTCACAAAATATACCATAATAAATATAAAAGAGTCAATGACTCAAATTCCACTAGCATTTTCAAAATTCATATTGCAGGGTTTCATTGCTTATGAGTTTCAAAATGTCATCATTTTTTGAGGCTAGCTTTTATTTAATTACCTTATTTACGTATCCTTGCTTTGATTATATCATTATCATTATCTGTAATAAGTTTTGACTGGCATCGTTAAAATTCATGTCCTGGGGTTCAATTTTGCGTCTCAGGTCTGAAAATGTCTTCATTTTTTGTGAGGCTATCTTAATATCATTCTATTATTTTCATAGCCTAGGGCTTTATTAAAGGATTGTTACTTGAGCTAAGTTTCCCCAGCATTTTCAAAATTCACATTTGAGGGTCTTATAGTGGTTAAGAGCACATGTTTCCATCTTGCTGGTTACAGGTTCAAACCTAAAGGGTAGAGTATGTACATTAACGTTAGCAATTAAATTGATGCGTGAGGGGATCCCATATTCCACAAACAAGGGGGTCTTGTACATTAATTTGATGTCTTGCTAGGCTGTGATCTTCAATCAAATTATTATTATTATTATTATTCCCTGAGCTGAGTTTCTACTAGTATGTTTAAAATTAATGCCCTTGGGTTCAATTAAAATCTTATCCATTGTATTCACCAGTCCCATTGACCTACTATTGTGTTCATTAGTTGGACATTAATAAAATTATCTTATCTCCTTCCTAGGTATAATTCCATGTTTGTTCCAACAACATTTTAGCAGAAGATTAACATTATAGTTCCTGAGCCAAAAATAATTATGAAAATTGGGTCACAATACAAACTCTTCATAATTCAGCATTTCATTAAGAGATGTTAATGCTTGAGTCTATGTTTGGGGCCACTTCACACTTATTGTTTTATCTGAGGCTAGCTTCAATTTATTTTCATATTTATGTATCCCAGCCTCCAGGGCTTGATTCTAGCACTATTATTATCTGGTCCTAGTTTCTGCAACTATTCTCAGAATATATACTTTATGATTCAATCACAACAGAAATTTTCTTAAGTAGGTGTAATTCCATGCCCTTCTTAACAACATTCTAGTGCCTGAATGGAAGAAAATAAAAAAAACTTGGTCATAATATAAGATTTTCACAGTCCACTGTTTTGTTAAGATGATATTCCTCAACCTATGGATCACTTCACACCACCAGTTAAAATAAAGAAAATTTGATCAGAACCCATAGTTCAAAGAATTCAGCTCTGCTATTAGTTCCATGCCCAGCACCATATTTGAGAGTGAAAGAATGATGATTATTTATAAAAAATACAGCCCCAGTGCCACATATACCTAGAGTTCCTTGATTTGCACCATGTAAGAAACCCCAAGCTTTATCCTCCAAAACCCTTCTCCTTCCCTCCAAAAACCAAATCACGTCCCTTTCCTCTCTTCCGCGGGCCGTGGGCGTCATTTAATGGGGGAAGCGTTGTAGGAAGTGACAAGAAGCGTTGTAGGAAGCGAAGTTGGTAGCGTTGGGAGCGAAGCCAAAAGCGCGGGAGGAAGCGATGGAAGCGTCAAGGAAGCGCGAAGGAAGCGTGCGCTTCCGGACAGAGTAGGAAGCGAAATTTTGAAGGAGGAATCGCGCTTTCGAAATTGCTCTGGATCGGGAGCTATCCAGGAAGCGTGCTTCCGGTTAGCTTCTGCAACGCTTCCTTCCTAAGCGAGTTTCCGGAGCGGGGACGAGGGGGGGGGGGAGGCGCTTCCCCGCAACCTTGATCTAGAGAGGGTGTTTTTCCTTGCATGGGCGACTCATATGGAGCAAGCAACACACTTTTCGAGTTATAGTGGATGCATGGCATGTATGTCTCTTGTATATTGAATAAAGATCCCAACTATGATTATCGGTATGTCATTACAATCTCATTGAAGCATATATCATATTTTATCTTAGTATTTGTCATATTTGGGGTTTGAGCACTTAATCCATTATTGCATGCAAAACAACATGTATATCATCCATACCTAAAACCCGCAAACATACAAACAATCACCATAACCTATCAGTATAAAGGCAAACTATCAGTTTGGGATATTACATCCATAAACTACAAAATGACATAATATAAAAATTTCAAAGACAAATTTTGAATTAATAGACTTAAAAAGACTAGTTCAGCCCTTAAATGATATACAAGCTTTAAAATGATTAGTGTGCCCAACCATAGAAAAAAAAATTAAACTAGGTGATGCCTAGACCAAGGTTGTTGGGAGCGGGGTGCATGAAACAAAATTTTCAAAAGCTTATGTTATGGGAGCATTTTTTATATAAAACATATTTTTATTTTAATATATTTTTAAGCATACTTTTACATTGTTCTTTCTAGGGTTTGTATGAATGATTACAACAAATTCAACTCCCAAAGGAGGACAATAAGAATAGCTTCTAACCCTAGTCCCTACCAAAAGAAAGTATGTCTGCATAGCTGCCATCCATTCTCTGTTTTTCATTGTCGATTGCTCTATGCGCACAAGTGAAGCATTGAGGCCGTCGATTCTTAGACTTCAGTCATCGTGAGTGAAGTCTCGGTCTGTGATTAGCATTCCACATCGGAGGGCCAACATTGGCAACTTATGAATGTTGTTGTGAACTCTAAACTTGAGGGAAAATGGATTTGTGGGTTAATAGTTGAATGGTAAACGTGGAAAATGTCGCAGCTAGCTACAAGTGTTGTGATATACTTTTTTATCAACCTCATATATCATAAGTTTCATGATATATTACATCTAGTAGATAATATAATACATAATATTACATATATTATAATAGATAAATTGTAATATAATTTTGTAAAGTTAAGTTAGTTATATATTAAAATACCTTTAAATATTATAAATATATATAATACATATTTAATATTTTTATCGAAAGATATATTATATAATTAAAAAATTATATTATTAAAAATAAAATTTGGGTAACAAATTTAATGACAATTTTTATCAAAAACAAATTGTCAACGAATTTTTTCCAAATTTCATTCATTTCGAATTCAAACACGAACTCAACCCAAGCGACTTAGGGTAAAGGAATAGGAGCAGCTAGAAGTGTTCATAGAACATGAGAAAAAGATGAATGGCCACCAGAAATTGTTGGGCATTGTGAAGATAAAGGAAAAGCTCCTGCATCTAAAAACCCTAATCTTTAAGTTGATCCTCCAAGAACATTAGTCAACACCCTACAATTTTGATAAATCTTCATAATCCAATCGTTAAATAAGGTAGAAAAAGGTTCACATGCTTAGTAAGTGAATTTGCTTGCTAAAAAGGCACACTTTTATTAAGGTCATGACAAAGGAGTTCAATTAACTTCAATGATCAAGCATCAGCACCACCAACATCAAAGTACATAGAGAGATTGACGTGCTTGATTAAATTCCAATCCCTTACCCTCATACATGATAGAATCCAATGGAAACGTTGCAATCCTAAAATCTTGAAAAACTATTGTTTGTTGAATTCTCAATGAGATCTAAAATTCTACTTTTTGCATATGAAGTCCCGAAATGAACCTTATCCATGCCCAAAAATCCAATTGGAACCATGTCGTGGTTCCAAAATCCAAAAAAAGGAAAAAAAAACACCTTAACTCATTGGAGCACTGAGGGAGCGATTAGGGAGCATTTTTCTCCTCTCAAGAACGATCGAGGATCATCTAGGAGCGACCCTCCCTCATTGCTCCTTAGTTTCTCCCTGAAAAACTAGAAAGCAATTTTTCTCTGAGAAAGAGCACACGGAGAGCGCTCCCTAAAATTGCTCCCAAAAGGAAGCAATAAAAAAACACACTCGTAGGAGTGATCCTTGATAGCTGCCTTTGGGAGCACGCTTCAGGAGCAAAACGTTAGGGTGAGGGCACTTCCCTGCAGCTCAGGCATGGACAATTGATCATATTTGAACAAGGGACGGTCCATGCACCCATTGTTGGCACATAAGACACATAGGAGATGTAGGGAGCACATCCAATGCAAGATATATATTTATGAACAAAAAATTAGCGTATCCAAAGTAACAATGTGGCTTCAAAAAGCACCAAACATAAATAGAATGATATCAACTTTTGTATATATGCATGTCATCCAAATAAAAAAAGCCAGGCTAAAATCTCTGTTACCAAGACAGGGGATGTATCCCCATGGAACATAGATATTTCATAACAACAAAATAAGCATTTCCAACTTTAAAAATGTGGCTTCAAAAGTGACATGCATAAATAAAATAATATGTAACTTTTGGATAAACGCCTGTCCTTGCAATATCTAAACATAAGTTCAAATCATAAAAGCATTTGATGCATACCTCACGTGCTATGTGTAGAGCCATGTCAGTGCTTAAATTGAGATGTGCATCACCTAAATGTGACAGTATCCATCCTGGCAACTTTGAACGTTTGTCATGACGGCTGTATCTGAAAATCATCAAAAACAACAGTGTATAACTATTGATCCAAAGAAAATGCACATCCTACTCTCATCACTAGACATGTTCAAATCAAGATAGTGAGAGCCATTACAAAAAATTAGTGTATAAGCAAAATACAAATGTAATATTGTCCTCCAAAACATGACCATGCTACACAATGTCTGAAAAAAGAACATGCCTACAGAAACATCAACATACCAATGCAGAAAGTCAGGCACCCTGATTAATCCTTCCCATGTACAAATCCAGTCAAACATAAAACTTAAAAATAAAAAATAACGGCCTGATATTTCTACATTGTTTATTGGGTTTTCGTATGTAGGAATAGACATAAGCAACACAATTATCTTCAAACCCTAAACGATCACAATAAAAAATACCAGGAACTACCCAAAGAAAGAAACAGAAAAAGAAGAATGCAAGATATTCAATACAAACTTGGCATTTTCAAACTTGTGTCAGCCAACCGAATCTAAGAAGACAAATGTCCATAATTCCATTGTCAATAATAGAATTCATAATAGAATGCCACAAAAAATGCCCATTACAAAACTGTGTATCCCAAAAGTGTAGACCAGCTAGTATGCATAGAAACCTTGAACCTGAGAGACATCCCTGAAAGAAAGGTGAGATCGTTTAATATTTATGTCCAAACTAGTCATTCTCATGAATGCGTTTTAAGTTCTTATCACTCATAAATGCAACTGCTGCCCCAAACCAAAGTGATACTAAATGGTAACTATCACCAAGTCTAAACGGGATCTTGAAAATCGGTTTTGCATGATATGGTGGGAACAGCAAGTCAGATGCAGCAGGCCATTTCTACAAATAAAAGCAACAGCAGAAGCGAATAAAGTCTATAAATACTCTGATCTCCATCAATGACTAACTTTAATAAAGCACAGCCAACAGCGACAAGATTTATACAATTGATCAACTAATTTTTACCATGAATGTAAAAGCATGGTTAGCATTTTCACTGCTTAGTGTTTGGGCAATTCCATTATGTAGTTTGTAGTAGAAATATGATGAAATGTACAGGAAAAAAAAGACTTGCAGCCACCACTTATTTCTTTATGAAATTTGTTGCCACAAAAACTAACACCCTAAGGTGCAAGGTTTCCACTAAGGTGTAGCTGAAACAGAGAGTCTGTTTCTTACTGGAATACCTAGTGCAGATAAAATAAATAATCCATGTATGGATATAATAAAAATATATTTGATAAAAGCTGAGCTGATTTTACATTCTCAATGTTTGGACTTTTATAAGCCCATTTGTACCTTTTCACGTAAAACACATGACTCTTGACTTTTAATTGATTATTAATTGTTTATTATTAACAATTAATATCAATAATAGTAATATTAATAGTTTATATTATTATTACAATGTTATATATACTTGTTTATACAACATTGACTTCCCCTTAAAGGAAGCTTTGTCCTCAAAGCTTATTGAAGACAAGGGTTAGATCTGATTGCTTGCTTGAACCGTCCTCTCTAAATCCTTTCTGTCAGTGGATTAAATGAGATGATACAAGTTACGAATTCCAAAGAAAAAATGTCGCATTGTCTCTTATGTGGTCCATCCGAGTTTTATTTTCAATTGGAGTTATCTGATCGCCTTGAGGGATGGATCTTCTCGTTTGTTGCTTACTATGTTGATTTGATGTTATTGCTTGTCTGACAACATAACTCCTTTGTGTATGTTCATTTTGACCCTGTCGTTGGTCAAAATGACTTTTATAATTGGGGTGTCGATAAGGAGTTCTAGTTGTTTGTTTTTCTGCTAGATTGACTTCCTTTTGAATTGTGATGGGAATCGAATTTGTATGTGTTCCTTCTTTTTCAACTGGAATTAGTTTTCTGGATAGTCTGGATGCTTCCTTATGGATTTGAACTAATTTGTTCTCTAATAGATTATTATTGTTCTGAATCTTCTCAAACCTTTAGTCTTGCGACTATTTGTCCTCTTTTAACTTCTCGATTTGTTCCTCTAGTTCTTGATTAACATTCTTCATTGCAGAATTTTCTTTGTTCTTTCCCAGTAATTTTTGTTGGAGAGCTTGAATTTTCTCTTCTAACTTTTGACTGCATTGAACTTTATCCTTTTCCTTCTTGATTTGCAGAAGTAATTTCTAATTATGATCTCTTAAACAAGAGATCTCATCTTCTTTACTTGCAACAATCTTGTCAAAATCCTTGTGTATCGTCTAAATTGATTTTTCATTTCCCTATGACATCGCCTTTGATATTTCTTTGAGGTCTACGGATGACGCGACTTCTAATTCTGACTTCATGTTCATGTCCTACAATATGATTTTCTTCTTTTTGTAGGAAAATATCATAAACTTCTTTTCAGCATTTAAGATAAAAGTCCCCAATGTTTCTAGCCACAGGAATCCCAAAATTAGGTCACCATCACTGCTCCACAAGGATCTAACTATAAATTGCGAAACCCCAATATAATCTCCAATGTTCAATTGTAAATTGCTTATTGCATATTCTTTGTTATTCTAAAAGTCTAACCTTTCACCTATATTTGATTCTGGAATCGCTAACTCATTAGCGAATTCATCACTAATTATTGCATTCAACAGGAGCAATAGAAATAGTAATGTATTTCCCTCTAATTGTTCCTTTTATTTGAAATAACACTGAAACCTGAGTTTTTAAAGTGCTCGGAAATCTTCCGTATTTATCACCATGAGACCTCCT
Source organism: Pseudotsuga menziesii (assembly GCA_001517045.1). Lineage (NCBI taxonomy): Eukaryota > Viridiplantae > Streptophyta > Pinopsida > Pinales > Pinaceae > Pseudotsuga > Pseudotsuga menziesii. The sequence goes on along the minus strand of LPNX010422270.1, from coordinate 928,989 downwards.
TTTATTATACTTTCTTTAAAAGTAATCTCTTTTTTTTGGAACAATAATTATTATTATTTAATTAATTAATAATAATATTATTATTAATGTTTTTATTAACTATATATATATAGTTTAATATATAGTTTTCTTTTCAAATAGATTTTTTTTAATAATGGAGTTTTTATAATAATAACCTGTATTATTATTTTAAATTTCTTTTTTTTTGAAATTAGGGTTTTTTAAAATATGTGAGTAGATGGTGTATATGGTAGAGTGGAGATGGATTTGAGGATGGAAGAGTGGCTGCAATGAGGTGTGGCGTGGGTTTGGTGTTGGAGTCAGTTGGAAGGAGATGGGTCGATGTGGAGAGGAGTGAAAGAGTGGGGAAAGGGAAGGCAAAAGGGTGAATGAGGACGCTGCGTGGAGGACGGCATAGTACTAGCCGATGGAGTGCGTGGGAGACGAGTGTTGCGTGGGAATAGCGGGACGATGGACGAGTTGGGGGATGCAATGGAGCAGGTTGCAGGTGGAAGAGGGCACGGGACGGATGTAACGGCATAGGAGGGAGCATTGCAGTGGGCGTGGGCTTTGAGGAAAGCGCATATGGGTTGTAGTTGAGATGGGAGAGGCGAGGAGCAGTCGATGGGGGCAGTGATGGAATGGAGAATGCGTGGGGGTCATAGCAACGAGGAGCTACGTGCAGGGAAAGGCATTGGAGTGGATTGCAAACACGAGGACAGTTGAAAAGATTGTTGTTTGACAAAGGCGCGAGGGAGGCTGTGAGGAGTGGGCGGTTGTGGGATGGTGATGTCTGAAAGAATGAAAGGAGCGTAGGAAGTGAGCACAGGAAAATGCGGGAAGTGGAGAAGAGAGGGTCAAGGTTGTGTGGGCGGTAGGACATTGGAGGTAGCACAAGTCCAATGTGTAGTGGACAGAGTGGAGAGGGAAGGGTAGAAGGAAAGGGAGAAGATATGAGGGTTACAGTGGTTGAGATAAGAGTGGATGGGGAATTAATTTTGGCCAAGAACCCCTCTATGGTCAAAGACCAATTGACGAAAGAAATTCCCACTAATAGCCTGCAGTCGGAATCACTAGTCCAAGAAGGGGCTCTAATACCACTTAAACAAAGAAAGCATGTTTCTTACTGGAATACCCCGTGCAGATAAAATAAATAATCCATGTATGGATATAATAAAAATATGTTTGATAAAAGCTGAGATGATTTTACATTCTCAATGTTTGGACTTTTATAAGCCCATTTGTACCTTTTCACGTAAAAAACATGACTCTTGACTTTTAATTAAATATTAATTGTTTATTATTAACAATTAAAATTAATAATATTAATATTAATTGTTTATATTATATATATATATATATATATATATTAGTAGCTATGTGCAACTATGGAAGCAATGCCACTGGCACCTTAGCAATTACAATTACTTCCCTTCTATTTAGTGACATGGATAGACTCAAATTGCAAAGGAATTACAGTAATACCTAAAAGCAACTAACTATCACCCGAAATTGGCACGCGAGTGCTGAAAGCCCAAACTGCAGGTGCATCGGCCCGGCGACAACTCTCGAGAGAGAGGCCAATGTCACCACACCCCTCTCTCCTCGCTTCAGGATGGCTCTTCTCCAGCTCTAGGGGGGTTTCCCTAAGTTAGGATTGCTAAGGCAGGTGCCGCTGAGGGCAAGGTGATCTGAAGAGGCTGCCTTAGAGAAACACGGGTCACAAAAAAGGAAAAGAGATTTATGATCCACCAAACTGGCTTATGTTGCAAAGTAAATTATGGATTGCTTAGGGTTTTGAGTAAGAAATATAAATTAAAAAATGAAATCTAAATGAGTGTTGAAAGTGATAGCCAAAATTTAATTAAAACATCCATGAAATAAGATTATGCAATCAATAAGCTAATGTGAAAAATTATTTCCCAATAATAAATAACTTGTTGCCAAAGAACTAGATCAAAAAATGTTAATGAATTTTAATGTCAAATGAAAAATAAAGTGTCCCTCGTTAAATCATTGATGATCTAAATGACATTGCTGTTGCAGCATATGATGAATAGATTTAAAAATCAGCAATGAAAGTAAGACTCTAAACCATAAAAAAGATTTTGAAATTGTTAAATCTTACATTGCTTCTCCCTTCTATGATGCTATATATATATATATATATATATATATATATATATATCACATTGCCTCTCCCTTCTAAGATGCTTTGTTCTTGAAGCATTTTATATATAATAATGTTAATTTAATTAACTAAGAGACCAACCTAACAAAGGAACATTACCTTTCACCTTCATGACTAGTCAATATAAGTATCTCGTCAAAAGGCTCACTGTAAAATATGGATTTCAACTATCTTCATTTCTATGTTGCATGGTTCAGGGTATATGAACTATTGTTCATTACATAGTTGTACTTGTGTCTATTTTAATTATTATCCTATTTATGTTTACTTCTGATTCATATTCGTTTCTCTCTCGACATATTTAAATGGATAATAAGGTGGGACTTCCGCTTCTTTTGCAGTGCTCATCAACAATTCAGGTGCTGACTTTTTGAAAGCCTCTAGGAGGCTCAGACAGTGTTGTCCACTTTCCCCGTATATTTTCCTCCTAGTAGCTAAAGGTTTAAGCAGAGCAATTATTGAAGCCAAGAAGCAGAGGCAAATACAAGGCGTGAAGGTGGGTAGAAATGAGGCACTCTCTCATTTATGCTTTGTTGATAATGTTTTTTTATTCTGTTTTGGGTCTAAGATGGAAGGAACTTGCCTCAAGGAAATACTTCAGCTATAGAATAAGGCCACAGGTATGGAGATAAATAAAAATAAGTCAGCTCTTTTTACTGCTGGGCAGAACAAGAAACCTTAGGGATCTGGAAAGGTGTTTTCCCTTCAAAAACCTAGATATCTCTAAAGCATAGTAGAAAGATTCTGCCATATTTGGAGTTCCTGTGGAGAAATTCACATGGAATTCAAAATTCAGCAAATATTTGATGATACGGTAAAGTTCACTAAATGTTTAAATATATTTTCAATTTTTAATTTTTAAAGATTCACAAAATGTTTTACTAAAATTTAATTGTTAAGTTAAAAGTTGAATTTCAACTAGAATAGCTAACTCCTAAAGCCTAAGTGTGTAGTTTAAGTCTTATCAATTCAACTTTTCATTAACTATTAATATAAGAGTGGAACTATAATATCACCATATCTAATGATAATTCAAGTCTTATACTATTTGTAACTTCACCATCACAAAGCAATGACCACATTCGTGAATCTTTAGCCTGTAACAAAAATATGGACACAAAAACTGATGTGTCGTCTCATATAAATTTGTAACTATTGTTCCACGTAATGTTTTAAAAGTAAGTTAAAGTCACACACATTACTTAATCAACATTAACAAATTTCATACAATGACAATGTTATATTATATGGTATTTTATACTTCCCTTTTAAATTATATTTTGACGTTGTTATGTTATATGTTATCTTTCAAATTTGAGATATGTTTCCAGTTGCTTACAATGAAGAAAGATCGTTACTTTAAAATGTTGAAGGGGCATGCATATTTCTAAATTTTCTAAAATCTAAATTATGCATGTTTTTGTATCTATGAGACGTCTATTATGCATGTTTTTTGTACTAGAACTTTTCCTTCAAACAAATTTGTACCGAATCGAATTTATATTTGTATTTGTACTCAACTATTGCTACTAAGGTCTGAAGGGGTTATATATCTGGAGTTTACTATCAAACCAAACTGCTAACTGACTGGCAGTGGTTGTAAGCTAAGACTAAAAAGACATATCTCTCTATTGCGTAACAGACAGCGGTCCTGGGAAGACAGACTTGTCTTAACAAAAGCTGTTCTGAAGGCAAGTCCAGTATACACTTGCTTTCCTCCCCGACCGTATTTTGGAAAAAATAAAGAAATATTGTTTTAATTTCTTATGGCAAGTGAGTAGTCATCATAAGGGAACCCATCTTGTGAAATGGCAAATGATTGCAGTCATTATAAAGGATTTGGCAAACATCTAGCAGCAAATTCTGTGGAATATCATCACTAAAGATAGCTTGTGGAAAAGGATTCTTATCTAGAACGAATAGCTGACAAGAAACACGCATTAGCTGTGCAAAACGTTTGATAAATAATTTATAATGTTTGTTAAAAAAATGATTTCTTACAATACACTTCGGGGATCATTTAAATATGACCTCCCGTGCCCTTTCAATGTAAAGACAAAACTTTTCCATATTCGTCACTTGTTTTTTATTAAAATTAATATTGCTTGCTTATGTTTTTACTTTAATTTATTCTTATTATTTATTGTTTTATGTTTTCACTTTATTTCTTATATATATATTACATTGCCCACTTAAGAATTTGCTTTCTCCTCAAAGCAAGGGTAAAGAAGGATGTTGTTGAAAAAAACTTTCGGCTTCCCATGATGAATCTGTTGATTTTTGTACCTAGGAAAGTGTTTCCCTGGATGATGTTAAAGACCATGTGATTCCACACATTTCATGGAAAGATCGTGCACATGAAATGTGGAGTGCTTTGACCGGCTTGTTTCAGAGTTCAAACGAGAATAGGAAGATGGTTTTGAGGGAGCAGTTGAAGAGTATCAAGATGGTCAAAGGAGAGGTTGTTATGACTTATCTTACTAGGATCTCTCGGGTGAGAGATGAGCTTGCAGCAGTTGGGGTGGTTGCTCCTAGTGCTGAGCTAGTGCGGACAGACTTGAATGGGGTGTCACAACCTTGGGTTGTGTTTGTACAGGGCTTGGTGCCTAGGGAGAACTTACTTTCATGGGCCAAGATTTGTGATGATTTTGTTCAAGAGGAGACTAGGAGGGGTCTTTTGCAGTGCAGTGCTTCTACTAGTAGGGAGGATGAGGAGGATGTGGCTTTGACAGCAAAAGGGAAGAAGAAGAACAAGAAGGGTCCCAAGAAGAGTGGGGCCAAGCAGCAAGATGGGCAGAAGAAGGATCTAAGCATTGTAAAGTGCTTTGCATGTCACAAGATGGGACACTTTGCTGGGCAGTGTCCGAACAAGAAGAAAAAGAAGCAGCAGCTTCAACGAAGGTCAATGACTTTGCAGCTATATTTCAGAGAGAGTTTTCTCTATGCACTGAGCATATTGATAGAGAGAGAGCATCTATTATCACCAGTGCAGAGGTTGATAGAGAGAGGATATTTTCCTTGGTGATAGACCGTTGCTACAGTGCATCTACTTCCAGCACTTGGTATATTGATAGCGGAGCTTCGAGCCACATGACAAGTGCTCGTGAGATGTTCTCCGAGCTTTCACAGACGTAGACAGATGTGGAGGTGGTGTTGGGAGATGACTCAATAGTCAGAGCAGTTGGGCATGGGACCATTACCTTTCAGAGGAAGTCCATGAATCCCATGGTGTTGAGAGATGTATTGTATGTTCCTCGGCCGAAAAAGAACATGATTCTAGTTTCCATGATTAAGGATCAAGGTCTTGGGGTGTCCTTCCTAAATGGACATGTGCGTGTGTTTCCCAAGACTGTAGGACCATCTGCTTCATTTGCCATTGCAGTTAGATGCAGGAAACTGTACAAGCTCTTATTTCAACCTCAGCATGCCTTGGCACATAGCAACGACAGTAAGCTTTGTGAGCTTTGGCATAGGATGATGGCTCACTTGCATCAACCAGCTTTGGGGTCGTCGAGACAGATGGTTACAGGTTTACTAGAGTTCAACACAGAGCAGAGTGATGTGTGCAAGGGTTGTGCTTTGAGAAAGCACACCAAGACTGTTTTTCCTAGCAGTGATAGCAGGTCACCAGGGATTCTTGATTTGATACATTTAGATTTGTGTGCACTGATGTCATTTGTTTCCTTAAGAGGATATGAGTACTATGTGACATTCATTGATGATCATTCCAGGAAGACCTCTACTTTCTGAAGAGCAAGAAATCTAAGGAAGTCTTGCAAAGGTTCCAAGAGTTCAAAGCTCTCGTGGAGAACCAGACAAGGAGGAAGATCCTAGTTCTCCGATCGAATAACGGGGGTGAGTATACCTCCAAGGAGTTTGATGGATATTGCAGACAGGAGGGTATCAGGAGGCAGTTGACAGTTCCATACACCCCAAAGCAGAATGGAGTGGCAGAGAGGAAGAACAGGTCTATTGTTGGATCAGCCAGAGCTATGTTACATGACCAATCATTTCCTTTCTTTCTTTGGGCTGAAGCATGCAGCACAGTTGTATACCTTCAGAACAAGAGTCCCCATTGTGTCGTGGGGAACATGACACCTTAGGAGTATTTCACAAGCAAGAAGCCTGAGGTCAACCATTTTCGCATATTTGGTAGTTTGACTTACTCTCATGTCCCTTCTGAGAAGAGGACAAAGTTGGAGCCCACTGCAGAGAAGGGAATCTTTGTGGGCTATGATGAGACTTCGATGGCCTTCTGTATTTACCTTCCTTCTCAGAGGAAATTTGTTGTGAGGAGGGACGTGAAGTTTGAGGAGCGGGCCTTCAGGAAGTCGAGAGAGTTGGAGCAGGGAGAGCAGCAAGTTCCTGCACCTCAGGCAGTTGCACAGGTACCATTAATACAGCAAATAGGATCACAAGTTTCCGGAGTTACTGGACCACATAGTGCAAGCACAGGTTCACCAGGATCAGTGGTTTAGCCAGCAGGGTCTTCGGGGATAGGTTTTGGGTCTCAAATTGCAAGTTCACCGTATAGAGGATCAAGATCACAGAGTTCACCAGTAGTTGGTACACCAACTTCTGGTTCACAGGTTACTGGGGTTTCCACCTCTGGTAGTTCTTCAAATGATGACAGACCAGTATGGGAGCAACCTCCAAGGAAGAAGACACCTAAGTGGCTTTAAGACACCTTGAAGGAAGCTCAAGAATTTGGGACACCTAGAGAGCTAGTGAGGTCTATTCAGATGCCTGTCAGATTGTGCATGCTTTTGATGGCTAGTTTACGTGATTCGGAGCCTTCTACTTTTGAAGAGGCCTCCAAGTACCATGTTTGGCGAGATGCCATGATGGATGAGTACCATTCCATCATGAAGAACGATGTATGGGAGATAGTTCCGAGACCTGAGGGGAAGTCAGTGCTGACTTCTCGGTGGCTTTACAAGCTAAAGCATGTTGGGGATGGTAGTGTGGAGAAGTACAAGGCCAGGTTTCTAGCGCGGGGGTTTTCACAAATTGAGGAAGTGGATTATGATGAGACCTTTGTGTTGGTTGCTCAGTATACTTCGATCAGGGCATTGATTTCCATTGCGGCGGAAATGGGTTGGAAGATCCATCAGATGGATGTGAAGACCACATCTCTCAATGGAATCATTCAGGAGGAAATTTATGTTGAGCAGCCTCGGGGCTTTGAGATTCATGAGAGAGACTCTCATGTTTGCAAGTTGAAGAAAGCCTTGTATGGGCGGAAGCAAGCTCCTAGAGCTTGGTACTCCAAGATCGATTCTTACTTGCAGCGGATGGGGTTTTAGAAGAGTGAAGCAGATCCGAATCTCTATTTCATCATGGTTAGAGATGATCCGCTTATTCTTCTGTTATATGTTGATGACTTATTTATCACAGGGGAAGAGAAACCCATTGCAGCTTGCAAGAAGGATCTTGCTTCAGAGTAGTTGATGACAGATATTGGGTTGATGCACTATTTTCTGGGATTGGAGGTTTGGCAAGAGCCTGGACATATTTTCCTGGGACAGGGAAAATATGCGGTTGATATTCGAAGAAGATTTAGGATGGAGGATTGCAGGCCGATGTTGACACCGATGGTCACCAACTGGAAGAAGCTTCATGCTTCTGAGGGAGAGTTGGTGGATCCTACATTATACCGTCAGCTCATTGGTTCATTGATGTATCTGGTCAACTCTCGGCCAGATTTGTGTTTTGCAATGAACACTCTCAGTTAGTTCATGGTTGAGCCTACAAGAGTGCACTGGATAGCCTCAAAACATGTATTGCGTTACCTAGCAGGGACAGTGGATTTTCGTCTGGACTACAGCAGATCGAGATGGGATCAGGTTGATTGGCTTCACAAATTCAAATTGGGCAGGCAGTGTGGCAGACCGAAAGAGCACTTCTGGATGTTGCTTCAGTTTGGGCTTGGCAACAGTGTCGTGGTTCAGTCGGAAGCAGAAGTCTGTTGCTTTGAGTTCTGCAGAGGCTGAGTATATGGTAGCCAGTCAGGCCAGTTGCGAGGCGTTGTGGCTTCGCAAGTTGCTGGTGATTTTATTTGGTCAGGCGCTGAGGCCTACGATGATCTATTGTGACAATCAAAGTTGCATCCAACTCTCTGAGAATCCAGTATTTCATGATCAATCAAAGCATATTGAGATCAGGTATCATTTCATCTGAGATTATCTTTAGAGAGGACCAGTGACTTTACAGTACATTTCCACTGATGAGCAGGTTGTAGATATTCTGACGAAATCTTTGGAGAGGGGCAAGTTTGACTTCTTCAGAGACAAGTTGGGAGTGGTGCAGAACACCTTCCTCGGTAAGAGGGGGTGTTGATTTTTGTACCTAGGAAAGTGTTCCCCTAGGTGACTTTAGCCTTAGTCACTTAAAAGGGGAAAATAAAGTGACCCTTGCATTAAATGACTTAGTTTAGCATTTAATGTGACTTTAAAGATTAAAGTCAGAGTTTGATAAATTTAAGTGGGTGAGTGAAATTAATTTTTATGAGAATTAAATGAGAACATTTACTGTAATCCCTAGATCTAATCTAATCTCAGCCATTGGATTAGATGGTTTCTCACCTACCTAGGGTTTAGTCAAAAAGCAAGAGAAAGGCAAATCATATTCATTCCTAAGAGAAGAGTAAAGAGACGAGAGAGCTGAGAGAGGCACGAATTTCAAGAGAGAGTTGAGTTACAGGCTGCACGAATTTCGAGGAGCTAGTTTTGGTTGGCACGCATTCCAAGGTTGTCGTACTGTATGTCTTTGTGGGCACAAAAAACGAGGACAGGCAGGGCACATTTGCCGAGGAAGTTGGCTCATTTATTGCAGCCATACTTTGTACAGTTTTTGAGGCCATACACAAGCTATACAACACGTTTTTCGAGGTCTGTACAGTCTGTACGGATTGTACTTTTCTGCACAGAAATCGAGACTAATTTGCTACACGGATTTCGGCGTTGCTGGGGACAGATATTGAGGACTGTTTGGCACGGTTTTCGAGGTTCAGTTCGACACGATTTTCGAGAAGGCAGATTGGCACAAAAATCGAGAAACTGTTTAGGTGCATTTAATGCAACAGAGATAAGTTGTACTTTTGTCGTACTTGTTGTTCCATTTACTGAAAGAAATAAAATCTCTCTCTCTCTGACAGGTTTTCCCCTTGTGGGTTTTCACAAGGCTATTGGCCAAAAAAAGAAGAAGAAAAAAAGTTAAAAAGAAAAAGAAGAAAGAAATCATTTGAAAGGAAAATGACAAAAAAAAGAAGTAAAACCACACATGGTTTGTAAAACCACACGCGGTTTTTGAAAGTTTCAAAAGTTTATTAATTATATATAGATACTGATATATATTATTAGGTTATTGGTATATATATATTTTATCAAATTTTATTATTTGGTTTACAAAGTCCGATGTATTCCATGTTGGTATAATATTATTATTACTTTTAATAATAGTAATAATAATTACTGGACCCAAAAAATGATATTGACAAATTTCAAAAAATCAAGAAAATGGATTTTAATGTTGAAAAGAAGGAAAAGTATTCTATCACCTCAAAAAGAAATGTTTCAATACTATTTAGAATTAAAGGGACACTTCTAGGAAAGGATATCACCATTTCTATTGCACCTACTAAAAGTAATAATTATATTAGTACTAAATTTGATAACTATTTAGTGATTCCCAAGTCAAATCTAGGTGAAGGGCTAGACTTTTGGGACAGGAAACAATTTGAAATAAGTGGGTTACAATTGAATGTTGGAGTTTATATGGTGACATCAAAATTCATCGTTAGTTCCTTATGGAGATTTGACAGTGACATAATTTATGGTTTACCTTGGATAAGAACATTGGCGACTTTCATCTTAAATGTTGAAAAGAAATTTCTAACATTTTCCTATAAAAAGAAGAAAATCACATTACAAGACATTACAATGAGAACAGATTTAGAAGCTCCAACATCTGAAGACTTCAAGGATATATCAAAGATGATATCACAGGACAATCATAAGTCAGAACAAAACAAGCAAAAAGAAGTTGAAAAGGTTTGCCAGTAAGGATGAAGAAATTACCCATTTGAAAAATCATAGTCAAGACCTGATCACACAAATCAATAAATTTATAAAAAAAATCGCAAGAAGAAGTACAAGATAAATTCGACAAAAAAGAAGTAGATCTTCGAAAAGATTTTGATAACAATGTATCAAAAAAAGATAAAGAAAATTCTCATTTAAAAAATCTGAATCAAGGGTATCCAGATATTCTCGAAAGTTATCTCAATTGAATAGTCCAATAGATAATAGTTCCATGCTGGATAATTATATAAGACTAGATATGAATATGAATGATGATTTTACAATGATAAAGTAGCCCATATATATAGGCCTTACATAGTGACTATTCACTAAGAGATATATCCCTTAGTTAACCTAATTAGTTAATATTTATTTCATTATTATTTATTAATGATAATTATTTAATTTTTATTTGTTACATTTCCTTCCCTTTAAATGTGCTTTGTCCTCAAAGCATAGTTTATTGTAAGACTTTTTCATCTTGCTCGTAATGACTTTCTTTGATGTTGTGAGCTTGGAACTACAATACTCGATGAGCGTAGCTTTATTAAGATACTCTTTTATATTCCTGTAATGTAGCTTCCTTTCCTTAATAGCTAGTATGTCTTCAAGTTCCAGAATCACCCACCCTTCATCATCCAAGGTAGGAAATACGGATTGTGTTGCTTGATGCTGTCCCAATACCTTCTTGAGCCTTTCTACATGAAACACATTGTGAATTCCGCAATTGTTGGGTAATTTTAATCCATAAGCTACTAGAATAATTTTCTTGTTAATCTAATATGGCCCACAGAATTTGGAGCTAACTTGTTCTTGCCTTGTTGCTTGAGAGTTAATTGTTGTAGGTTTGTAGTCTTACAAACACCCAATCACCCATTTCAAACTGTCTTTCCGACCTTCGTAAGTCTACTTGTTGCTTCATTCAATTCCGAGCATTTGGGTGGTCTTTTGGTCTTCTTCTAGTTGATTCCTTACTGCTGGTACCTCAGAGTTCAATAGCAGATACTCCTTCCATTTGGATGGTGCATAGCCATATAAGGCTTGGAAAGGGGTCATTTTTGTTGAAGTATGCTAAGTAGTGTTATACCAGCATTCAGCCAAATGCAACCATTGAAACCACTTTTCCTGTCTGTTTGTTTCAAAACAATGAATGTATTTCCCAAACATGCATTCACTATTTTAGTATGTCCATTAGTTGATCCAGGAGGATATTGGTGGCCACCCACCTATTCCACTTGGACCCCCACCATTGTTTCTTTCAGTTTTCCAGTTTCCTTAATTATAGCACAATTTACTATTTTTGGCAGTTTTCGGGTCCTAAACTTCCAGAGCCGTTTTGAAGCCCTAAACGACATTTTTTCGGCATCAAAGAGATCTTTCTAACGATGTATCATGAGCGTCAAACGGAAGTAGTATGCCAAAGTTACGACCCCGGGAAATTGATGTACCAAGTTACCCAACGAGGCCCACATTTTGGCGTTTCACCTCCTAGGGTTAGGTTTTTGGATGTGTAGGGTTTCCATTGTTTCTAAATCATATATAGGGCTTCGAGCCTCATTGTAACACAGAGTTCAGAGGCATGTAGCCGCCACATCTCTTCTCAGAGATAAGCTACCAACACTTTAGCTAGTTTATTTCCATTCTGTATGTAAACAAGTTTCAGTTCTTTGATTAATGAAATGAAGTGTTATTTCCGCTACATATTTGTTTCTATGGTTATTTGTGTATTCTGTTGCGTTCCTACATAAATCTGGATCAGTGGTATCAAAGCAATCTGCTCTTTCTCGATCCTTCTTTGCTTGTCCCCGACGAGGGCAAGGTATAAAGAGTTAGGGCTCGATCTAGTTGAACCTTTGCAAGATCAGCCTCGCAAATCTTGACGGCCTCCCATGGGGGACGAAAAGAAAGACGAGGGCGCAGAAGATCCTATCAAAATGTTGCTCGAGGAGGCCCTTGAAAAACAAAGGAACGCGATGATGGATAACTTCGCCCAGATCCTTCAACGACTTCCCAATGGCGGCGCATCTACATCTACCAGCCACTCTGGAGGCGCAACCCCTTTTAAGGTACAAGTAAACTTCGGCATTCCCATATTTGATGGTCGAATAGATGCAGACGTCGTAGATAGATGGTTGAATCTATTAGAAGGATATTTCTCAGTTCAAGACTTTTTCGACCGGGAAAAGATTACTTTTTCACTACTCAAAGCCACCCCCCATGTCAAGGACTGGTGGGAAACCTACTGTGAGAGAAAGGACAAGGAGGAACCCTCTCTGTTCTCGGTCGTACCCACTTGAAATTCATTCCGAGATGCCATAAAGGGACAATATTATCCCGTGGGGAGCTATGAGGACAAGTACATACAATGGACTACGCTGCGGCAGCAAAGAAATCAAGATGTGCATGAGATGACAAATCTGTTCCATACCCTGCGCACCAAGTTGGGTATCAAAGATTCGGAGAAACATTTGGTGCTGAAGTACAGCAGTTGTCTGCATAGATACATTCAAGAGGAAATGGAGTTCCTCGACATCTCGCTTGGTCAGCATACCGATATGCCGCCAAAATTGAGCAAAAATTCAAACAGAAAAGGCGAGACTTTGGATCTACGAATCAAAAGCAAGCGAAAGGTGCCCCCAAACCGCAAAACCAAGGACACAGCCAAGGCATGGTGACTCAAGACAACTTGCCAAAGCCGCAAGCAAAGAACAACATTGCGAAGCCGAAGAAGGAAGCGGGAAAGTGGTGCGAGTTCCATAAGAGCCCCACTCACAACACCAGTGAGCGTTGGGCCAAGCAATCACTAGTGGCCGAGATAAAGGCTTCCAAATCAAATGCATACTTTGACACTGAATCAGAACCCGAGAAGGGGAATGACAGAGGGAAGAAGATTATTGATACAGAGCCCAACGCCACCGTTGCCACCACAAAGATCCAAAAGGAAGAACCAGAAGATTCAGAGGAGGAGCATCTTTTCCACTCCCAGATGTGGGTAAAGGGTTCCCCGCTACAGTTCATTGTCGACAGTGGGAGCCAAAAGAACCTCATTTCAGCAGAGGTCATGAAGCGGTTGGGCTTGCCGACCACAACACACCCGCAGTTGTACACCATCGAGTGGCTTCACCAAGGACGGGATCTCTGCATCAACCAGCAGTGCCGCCTTCCCTACAGCATCAAGCCCTTCACCGATGAGGTATTATGTGATATTGCTCCTCTTGATGTTTGTGATATATTATTGGGTCAACCATACTTATGGAAGTGACATGCTGTGTATGAGTCTCGGCCTTGCGCTGTTATTATTACGTTGGAAAATAAGTTGTACAGGATACCAGAGGTACCACCTCCTGCCGCTATCTCTTTGGTTACTGCAAAACAATGCAGTAAGCTCATTTCCAAAACCGGGAAATTTGTTTTCTTGATGATCCACCCTCGGGGCAAGAAGAAGATCATGGCCACGACCTCCAGACAGGGCCCATTCGCACGACAACAACAAATGAACAAGGTTGTGGAGGAGTATCGGGGCATATTCACCTCACCCACAGGGGTTCCTCTGCACTGTCAGGTCAAGCACCCCATCGATCTGATCCCAGGTGTGCCGCTGTCGAATGGACCGATCTATCGACGCTCTATTCTGGAGAATGATGAAATCAAGAGGCAAATTCAGGAGTTGTTGCAGAAGGGTCACATCTGGCCAAGTTCATCGCCCTGTGGGAGCCCGATCGTGTTGGTACAGAAGAAGGATGGGACTTGGAGACTCTATATTGACTATCAGGCGCTAAACAAGATCACTGCCCGGAATAGGTACCCGATCCCACAGATTGATGACCTCCTGGACCAGCTTAAAGGGGCGAAATATTTTAGCAAGATCGACTTAAAGTCCGGGTGTCACCAGGTACCGATCGAACCGACCGATGTGTGGAAGACTACCTTCAAAGCCAAGGAGGGCCTTTTCGAATGGTTGGTCATGCCTTTCGCGCTGACGAATGCTCCTGCAACCTTCATGAGACTGATGGACGACATCTTGCGGCCATTCACCAACTCATTTGTAGTAGTGTACTTGGATGACATCCTAATATTCAGCCAGACTTGGGAAGAGCACCTCCACCACATCCGACTGGTCCTCCAAATGTTGCGGCAACACAAGTTGTGTGCCAATTTGGACAAGTGCATTTTTGGCATGACCCAAGTTCAGTATCTGGGATACATTATTGATGAGTATGAGGTACATGTGGATCCAACCAAGATCCAAGTCATTCGGGATTGGCCAGCCCCAACTACTCTAACAGAGCTTCGCAGCTTTTTGGGTCTTGCTAATTTCTACCGCAGGTTCGTGTTGGGATTCTCTCATATCACTTGGCCCTTGAGTCAAGTCACCAAGGGAGGAGCAAAAGCAAAATTCTTCTGGTCAGAAACTCAACAAAAGGCGTTTGCAGAATTGAAACATCGCCTTTATTGTGCCCTAGTGCTCACATTACCAGACTTGCAACAACCATTTGAGATCGAGACAGATGCCTTTGACTATGCTATTGGGGTAGTCCTTACTCAACAAGGGCATCCAGTGGCATATCACAGTGAGACACTATCCGACACAGTCTGCAAATATCCCACTTATGACAAAGAGATGTATTCCATTGCACAGGCTTGCCGACAATGGAAGCATTACATTTTAGGGAAGGAAACGATCATCCACACAGACCATCGACCCCTGCAGTTCATACAGACACAAGGGAAGTTACAGAACGATCGCCATCAGAAGTGGTCCACATATCTACAACAGTTTCATTTGAATATCAAGTACAAGAAGGGAAGCACCAATAATGTTGCAGACTGCCTCAGCCAACCACCGATCGTGGCGATAACCACCGTGCTCAACTCTTGTGGGCACGAGACCTCTAATTGGCCGATTCTCTACAAGAGCGATCTAGAATTCAGCCACACATACAAACCGCTCTTGGAGGGAAACCAAGTTCATAATTTTCACCTCCAGGATGCACTACTATGTCACATGGGACACCTTTGTGTTCCTTCAAGCGAGCGTGCCAAGATGATTTAGGAAGCACACTACAGTCGGGTCACTGGGCATTTCGGGGTCGAGAAAACAGTGTCAGTACTGCAGAAGTATTTCTATTGGCCGAACCTTCGACAGGACGTCAAGAAGTACATCCAATCCTGCACTGCTTGCGCCACTGCTAAATCGTCCATCAAGAAGCAAGGCCTCTATACTTCGTTGCCTACCCCTAGTCGACCTTGGGAATCCATCTCCATAGATTACATGCTGGGCCTTCCTCCTACTAAGCACGGCAACCACTGTGTGTTCGTGGTCGTCGACAGATTCTCAAAGATGGCCATAATGGCGGTCTACAAGAAGAATATCATAGCAGAATCCATTGTTAAACTCTTCTTTGAACGAGTGTGGGTACACTTTGGGATCTCACAGTCTATAATCTCAAATCGGGACAGCAAGTTCCTTAGTACATTCTGGTCTAGCCTATGGTCAATGCTAGACACCAAGCTCACAAAGTCCACAGCTTTCCATCCCTGGACTGATGGCCAGACAGAGGTCGTCAACCGGATGATCGTACACATTTTGCGCATGTACAACGCAAAGCATCCATGCACATGGGATGAGAGCCTCCCCTATGTACAACATAGCTATAACCGGGCCCTCCACAGCTCCACCAACCACAGCCCTTTTCAGGTGGGCTTGGGATTCCAGCCACTATGTCCCATTGACGTAGCCATGCCATTTGCAACTACTCAGGCTAATTCAGCTCATGTCCAGTCTGAAGTTTCTAAGGCGAACAGCTTCATTGAGTGCATCCAGCACATTCACCAACAGGTTCATGACATATTGGACAGATCCAATGCTAAGTACAAGCAGCGGCATGATCAGCATCGGGTGCAACACAGCGTCCAGGTGGGCGACAAAGTGTGCCTACATTTGCAAAAGGAGCGCCTCGTTGGACCCCACCGCAAGCTTCGCCCGCTCCGATATGAACCATACACCATCACCAAGGTTGTCGAGGACAATGCCTTCGAGCTCAGTATTCCACCATTCCTTGGTCTGCACCCAGTGTTCAATGTGGACTGCCTTCGGCCCTACTTTCCACCTCTACTGGACACATCAGACGTCGCAGAACAACTCACACCAACAGAGTTAAACCCCGACTGCATGGAACAAGCCAGAACTAATCAGATTATGGACACACAGATCAAGAACACCCGCCAGCAAAAGATCCAACTATATCGAGTTGTCAAAGCAGGGCAACTCCTTCACCAGGGAAAGTGGCTCACCAGAGACCAAGTTCAGCAGAAGTTTCCTCATCTCATGGAGGAACTCAACGCAAAGGGGACCATTGCTTCCTAAGGGGGGAGGAATGATCCAGGAGGATATTGGTGGCCACCCACCTATTCCACTTGGATCGTTTTTTTGAGGGTGATTTGTTGAGCTCATATTAAACGATATCCCTATTTGTTTACAGAAGTCCTTCCAAGAATTTTCCTTATATTTTGTGTCCTTATTGCTATTAATGACCTTTGAAAGCTCACATAACTTAAAATACTTTTGCAAAATGTTTTAGCTATTTGTTTTGGTTTTATCTTTCCCATCGGACATGGGCCGCCATCGATGAATTCCATCAAAATTCATTCCCACTTCTGCTTTGGAATGTGCAGAGGATAAGGTAACCCTAGTGACAAAACATTTTCATTTTTTTTTCTTTGGCAAATATCACACTTAGAAACATACTTTTGGATTTTTCTTCTCATTCCCTTCCAGTAAAACGATTGCCATGCATTATAATAAGTTTTCAAGAAGTGAGTCATGTTATTCTCTTAAGATTTTTATTTGAACTTCAAGGTTGGTATGAGATAAATTATTCCCTTCCGCAAAAGAATGCCACTCCTCCATTCAAACTTGTGGTTTCCCTGGTTATTGATGATGGAACAGAATTATGGATCCTTGGCATATTCCAATCGTATCTCATCCAACCATTCAGGGATTACGACTAATACTACATATGCTATTATTTCTTCATCCTTCCTGAATAACGCATCGGCAACTATATTATCCTTTCCTTTTTTGTGTATTATATCCATATCAAAAGCATAAATTTTTTCTATCAATTTATGTTGCTCCATGGATAATTTTTTCTACTGAAGATTGTTGTGATAATGTATGTATCAAGAATTCACTAAGCAATAGGTATTGTCACCATTTAGTTAGTGCATGTCTTATAGCCATGCATCTTTTTTTCATATGTAGAATTTAATACTTCCCTCTTATTGATATTTCGGGATTTCAAAAGCAATTGGATGGTCATGTTGCATTAACACTGCACCAATGCCAAACCCCAAAGCATCGCATTCTATGACAAATGTTTTTGTAAAATCCAAGGGAGCTAATACAGGTGTAGATGTCATAACCCTTTTTAAGGTCTCAAAACATTCCTCTGCCTTGCTATTCCATTGAAAGGAGTTCTCTTTTTAATAAGTTTCATAATGGTGTTATCAATTGTACATAATTTTTTACAACCCTTCCATAGTATCCTATTAAACCCAAAAAACCCCTTAATTTTGATATGTTATATGGTTTCTTCCACTCTATTATCGCTTTGATTTTGTTTGAATCTACCTTGACCCCTTCTTCGGATATGACGTGGCTGAGGTATTTTACTTCTTCCTTGCCAAGCATGCATTATGACATTTTTGCATAAAATTGATTTTCTTCTGGTAGGGTGAGTACCTACTCCAGGTGCATAAAGTGATCCTTCCATGTTTTATTATATATAAGTATTAAGAATATCATCAAAGAAAACTAGTACAAACTTCCTTAGGTATGGTCAAGAAAGGTCATTCACGATTGCCTGAAAAGAAGCAAAAGCATTGGTTAAACCGAATGGCATCACCTTAAATTCATAGTGACCTTCATGAGATTACAAGGTGGTCTTCGCAACGTCCTCTAACCTCACTCGGATCTTATAGTACCCTGACCTCAAATCTAAAAAGTATTTGGCCCCATGGAGCTCGTCCAACATCTCATCCTTGAATGGAATCGAAAACTTGTCTTTTACTGTTATCTTGTTAAGACCTCGATAAGCTATACATAGCCTGAAGGATCCATCTTTTTTACAAACCAACACTACGAGGGCAGTGTATGGGCTCCTACATCTTGTGATAACTCCACAGCTTAATAAGTTTTAAATTAGCCTTTCTATTTTTGTCTTATGATGGTGAGGGTAACGGTAGGGCTTGACGTTCACAACAGTTGAACCTGGTTTAACCTCAATTATGTGTTCTATTCCTCTTCTCGATAGCAATTTCATGGGAAGATCTTGGAATACCTTCTCGTACTTCTGGATTAACCTTTGGATCTCTGGTTGTTGGGCATGAGCCACTTCTGCAACTAATATCTCCATTTGATGACATTGTGCCACAAATGTTGGTGCTCCCTTTCGAATTAATTTCTCCATTTGTCATAAGGATATAATTTGGGTAGGAGGAGGTTGGAACCCATAAAATTGTATTTTCTTCTTGAATTTAATAAATTGTTTTTGATGATTCACGATATGTTGCGTGGGAGCGCCTCCCAACCCCTCGCTCCCGCTCCAGAAGGTTGCTTCCTTCGAAAGCTCGCTCCCAGTTTTGGGAGCACTCTCCCAAGGCACTCTCTTCCTTTCCTATACTAAAAGCTCCTATACTAGATTGATCATTTGATGACAATGTTATGGTACCTCCCTTCTTTGCCAAGCTCCTGCAAAAAATTTTATGGTTGATCATTTGATGATAATGTTATAACTTATAACTTATAACTACTAGATGATTGATGGTATATGGTTTAATCCATGTATTCTATAGCTAATTCAACATCCTACGTGTTTTTTAGATATAAATCCATCAAAATATATTAAAATATATACTATACAAAAAACGCTCCCAAAATGGGAGCTTTTGAAAATTTATGTTTTCACTTCGCTCCCACTCCCCGCTCCCAACACCATAGGCCATTCATGCAATATGTACCCAATGTTTGTAGCCATTGAATTCCCAAGACAATGTCTACTCCTCCCAAGGGTAGTGTATAAAACCTGGATCCATGTTATAATCTTCTATTTGTAGCTTAACCTTCTGACACTTCTAGACGCCATCAATCTTTTTCACATCTACTACCATAACCTTTATATCTATTGCTAGGTCTACAAACAAATTTAACTTCTTCGCAACATTTACATCTATAAAGTTATGGGTACTTCCTCTATCTATTAGCATTGTGGCATTCTCTGTTTTACATGCCCTCGTAATTTTAATGTTTGTGGTTGTGCAATGCCTATTATTGCAGCTAGGGATATCGTGAGCATTACCTCTTCAAAAACTGTACTGATGTCACTATTTTCCTCCTTGCTGACTTCCTCAACGGAATCGGTGTTGGGTGACTTAGATTCCCTTTCAGCTCCAAAATTATACAATTTTTTATTGTTGTGTTTATGCCCTTTCACCCATTTGTCTCCGCATATCTACACTTGTATATCCATTTCTTGTCAGTATCGCAATATTGTTTTTCATTTTCCCTCAAGGGAGGAGGTACATACTTGTTTGACTAGTTGACCTTGTTCTTTTGTTCAATTAATTTTGCTGCATGTCTGTCGTCTTCAATACTTTGGGGCTTCCATAGTTTTAATTCGCTAATAATGTAATCCTTCAAGCCACAAATGTACATTTTTAATAAATGTTCATATAAAAACCTGGTTTGTTTTGTTGCCAAAACATCCCATTCGTGAGTATAATCATTTACATCTCCCTTTTGCTTTAGATGGAGCAACTTCGTGTAAAGGTCATATTCTTCTTCTTCGTCATGGAACCTTTTTAATAGTGTAGTGGTGAAGTCTTTCCATTGGAAGGAGAAAGCATTACACTTTCCAAACGACCATAGAAACCAATCATACGCTTCTTCCTCCAAGATATTCGAAGCTGTCATTATTTTCTCTCTTTCACCAAGCCGGGGGGTTTGATTCAAAAATGCCATCCATTTTATTAACCCAAATGACGGCTCCCCTATGGCCTTTCTCGTCATACTTCAGTAATTCCTTTTTAATTTTTTTATAATCTTTGTCTGGTCCTCTTAGGTTATATGTACCTTTTCAGGGAGGCGGTTCTAGTTTTTCTTGCTCCAAGTTTGGGCAAATTGTGTTTAATTTTTTCATAATCTCACGGAACATGATATCATTTTTTGCATTTATTATCTCCCTCTCATCCTTTTCTTGATATTTCATGATCATGAGATTGTCTAATCTATTTTCTATCCTCTCCAATCTAGCTTCACTGTCATCCATCTTTGCATGTAAACCTTATTGTTCCTCTTCTAACTAGCTCAAACGAACTTGTTTAGAATTTACTTCATCTTTTTTACTAACTCCCTGCTCATCTCTTCAAGTGAGATGTACCTCTGTCTTGATGAATTCATCACTTATTTATGTTAACTGCATGTATGGACTGAGTACAGAATCATACGGCCAGACCTGCTGTGTAATTCGAATGATAGCTTGAAGGCGAAATTCTGTACAGCGTGTACAGCGGCGAATTAAGTGTTCAGCAGTGGCTCTGTACGGCAGCTCTGTGGCGGAAGGATGTGGACTGGTGTGGACTGTACGGTGGCAGTGCTGGTGCGGATTCGTGTGAACAGACTGGGCAGAATGTTTGGCAGCAGCACTGTACTTAATCGTTCGGGCTCTGATACAAATGTAAGAAACAGGCATTGGCTGTGCAAAACGTTTGATAAATAATTTATAATGTTTGATAAAAGAATGATATCTTACAATACAGTTTGAGGATCATTTAAATATGACCTCCCATACCCTTTCAATGGAAAGAAATTACTTTTCCATATACGTCACTTGTTTTTTATTAAATCTAATATTGCTTGGTTACATTTTTACTTTGATTTATTTTATTATTGTTGTTCTTTGTTTTTTTATTTATTTCTTTTACTTTTGTTTATATATATATATATATATATATATATAGCAGCAGGTACTTTACCGGACTGGATAAGAAGGGAAAGAAAAAGTATTCAAAATGTTTCGAACCACTGGATGGGCACGACTATTGCTTTTCCAGTCATAGGTAATTACTTGATATGGAAGGTAGGTGATGGATCACGGGTGCAAGTTCGGCCTGAAGCAGTGATGGTTTGCAGTAAAGTTATTTTCCTTCCAAATGAAAATATTGAGCATCTGCAGTTACTTGGCAGATGTACACTTAACTAGGTTTGTAATCCTCTGGAAACAACTGTGTGGAATCAGGGGTGATTGGTTTAGGGGAGGGGTTGGTACCTGCTTGGAATACTTGTCTTTCTGAACTCAGAAGGGCCCATATAAGGTTAAAGCAATGACCAAGATGAGCTAATATCGGCCTGGAATGGTGCAGGGGTGGAGAGGTCAGATAGTGGTGGAGGAAGTTGTGGAAGACCAAGGCTTCCCCAAAAAGTAAGCTTTTTATGTGGCTAGTCCTAACTGCTTGTAAAGTTCTAACTTGAGAAGTCCTACAAAAGAGGAATAAATCAGAGCCTGGCATCTGTCTTCTGTGAAGGAGTAAAGAGGAAAAAAATCACATCTCTTTCTGTCTTGCTCTTTTTCTCAACAGGTCTGGTTGGAGATACATACCATGCTCGGAAAACAAAAAATGTGGACTAAGGACAGTATTGAAGATTGCTTCTAACTTGAGAAGTCCTACAAAAGAGGAATAAATCAGAGCCTGGCATCTGTCTTCTGTGAAGGAGTAAAGAGGAAAAAAATCACATCTCTTTCTGTCTTGCTCTTTTTCTCAACAGGTCTGGTTGGAGGTACGTACCATGCTCGGAAAACAAAAAATGTGGACTAAGGACAGTATTGAAGATTGCTTTCTTGAATGCTTTGCTGTTAGCTCTTTAGAAGGATTCAGGTATGTTCCTCTTATTGTAAGATGGGGCATTTGGCTCGCATGAAACTCAGTGTTGTTTGAGGAAAAACATATCCCTTCATCTCAGGTTGCAAGTCAGGTGATTGCATTGTTGCAGTTTTTTATAACAATTCCAAGGCTTAAGGTTCAGGTGGACAAAACTTTTGGAGGGGGTTTTATCGATGGCACCTGTCAAGATGCTGATTCTACTTGTGGCATTGGTTTTGTAATCCACATTTCCAGAACTCATCATCGTCAAGCAAAAGCAAACTTGGGTCAAGGGACCAACAACTTCGCTGAGTTTAAGGCTCTATCTTTCTTACTCAAATGTGCACTAGATCAAGGTATTGATCACCTTCAGGATCTGGGGGAATCCATCTTAGTTATCAACTGGATGAGGGATACCCCACATGTTAAGAATAATTCGCTACTTTCCTTTGCAGTACAGTTAAAGAATATTTCAAGACAGTTCCAAGAAAGTTCTTACTCCCGTGTCTTCAGTGAGCTAAATCTTGAAGCTGGTCAGCTCTCTAATGGAAGGCTTTTAATCTGTGTAGCATGGGTACCCGTACCCTGGGGTAAAGTACACGTGCTCATACCAGTTACTTGGGTACTTGTAAGGTACGGCAGAGCAGTTACTTGGGTACTTGTAAGGTACGTCCTCTGCCGTACCCCTTACTGGTTCCACATACCCAAGACACCGTTATAAAAAAAAGAGGTACTTACATGCTAAATGGTACGACGTACCCTGTGTTTGGATACTTCAAGGGTACAGCCAACTCAACAAAAGTAAAATCTGTTGCTGTTGAGAGAAAAAAACCGCCTGTTTAATGAAATAATTTAATAAAAAAAGTTAAAACGCTACCTCCATTTACTATTGATGAGCAGGAGCCTCAACTTGAGAGTGATTCCTATCTAGAGAGCTTGCTGACAGAGGACCTTAATGATGTTGATGACATTGATCTTGAGGATGTTGATGGCATGGCTTGAGGAAGCCAAATCAACTATCTTGCTCATTGCTTACTGTTTTGAACTTTCTATTTCATGTCTGGAAATGCCATTAGGCAGATTTTGAATGTAGTATGACAATGGACTTATGGAGTCCTGGACATTAATATTATTAATCATATAACTTCCAGTCTTCCACTTGATAATACTATGAGTCTATGATTTATCAAATTTTATGTTTCAAATTTTCAATGTGAATGTTCATATGAATCATTGAATTTAGAAATATGCATGTATGATGTGACCATGACATATATATATGTGTGTGTGTGTGTCTACAATACCCCCGACGTACCCAAGTACCTGTTTAAAAAACTGGCATCTCTGTCCCCGTCCCCAAGTTTCTTGGCAACTTAGCCTTTAATACCAGAAAATTAGGGCTCTTTGGTAGAAATTCGGGACAGTCATCCTGTGGACTCAAAGTTTTTTCTTCTAAGTGAATTCTGAGCTGAATTTTTTATTGTATTTGGTTTGTCATATGTCAGTCCAGTGGGACTTTGAACTCTTATCTTTTTGACAGCTTCATAAATTAGAAGATAAGGCTTTTGCTTGTTTTTGTTAGGGAAGGATAAGAAGACTCAATTTCATAGTCTCTACAGCCTTCTTTTTGACTGTGCCATGGGAACCTGATCATTGTATTTTTGGTTCAACTCGAATAAAAAATACATTATTTTTCTTAGAAAAAAAAAATGTAAGTTGAATATATATATATTTGATGGACGTACTTGTAACTTCCATTGCATACCTTTGGAAATCGATACAGAATACTTTGATGATGATGATGGTTAACGTCCCCTGAGTCTATCGGACCTAAAGAAACGAATTATTTAGTTTGTTCTAAAATTGTATTTCTATGCTCAAAGAGCTTGGAGAGAAGCGTCCCGAGCTCATTAAAAGGCTAAGAAGGCTGGTATTGCAACAAAGATTATGAAACTGAGATTTAATGTGGGTGTATGCATGGCACTCTAAGAGGAAATGATTTTCATCCTCAATGTTCATATTCTCACAGAGATGGCAGATCCTTTCCACCCATGGTGTTTTAGGAACTGCCCAACAACCTGTTTCACTATGGCCACAGTCCATGAGTGGCAAATTGCCAAAGCCAAACACAAATTTTAGTGGCAGTACTATACAGTGTATTGTGCATAGTATATACATACCGTGAGTGCCACGTTCTACTCAACAGAGCAGCTGGCAGCCTAGTCCGGTTATGCTCCTCCACGAACTGGTGGTCTCCGCGATTTACCTTCTCCCACCTGGCAGCGTTTTACCCTAGCTCTCCGCCAAACCAATCTGCTAAATATAGCAATTTTTTCGTGCAAAAAATTGCTGAAATAAATCGCGCGATTTTTAACGACAGTATCGTCGAGGTTGGAACATCGCGATATATCGTGATGTTGGTGATAAATCACAGATATTTGTAACACTGGTTAAAACAGAGAGATACTTTTGATCTTCTAGAGTAGGGTTGATGACCTCCTTATAATATCCTAATTTTCTTTTAGTCTCTAAATCTTTCTCACACCACATTTTCTCTTTAAACTTAGAAGTAACAATATTTTTAACGTTATTAATATTTTGCAATGCAACATTTTCGTCGATCTCCCAATGGTTTAACCAGGCCGTAGTATCTTTATACCAACCTCGCTTGAGCCTTAGGTGGTTTTGGCTGGAATTTAAAGCTAGCTTAGGAAGTCTATGGTCTCCCATGTCATTGATTTTGTGCTTGTAGAACAAGAGCCTAGTCATAGCTAGGCTCTCAATAGGGGAAAGACCCACTCCTATAAGGAGAATAGGGTAGGGTGTATTGCTTTTAATTTTGAGGTTATACGTTATAAAACACTTATGGATTTGCTCAATCTTTCTCCAGGATTCTCTAGAGATGTTGCAACCCCAAACCTCACACTCATACAAGATAACAGAAGTGACTAAAGTTTCAAAGAGGAGCTTCTTTTTATCCCACATCACAAGGGTTGCTACTTTACAATTATTTTCGAGCCCAAAATAAGCTTTCCACCCTCCTTTAATCCTTTTGTAATGATCCATTTTTGATAAAAAGGGAATAACTGAGGAGTAATAGCACTAGGAGCAGAAATGTACATCAATTCAGTATTATTAAATCATCAGTGTAGAAAGAAGGCCATCAGAGTTCATATCCTAAAGCTTGTGGAGCATGCAAGCCTTGTTTAGTCAGTGTTAAAGTCAACATCAAATTAGAATTGCATGCATGCAAAAGTGAAGCATAAACCCTAAAAGTGACATGCAAACCCTAAAAGCATATGAAGATCTATTTAACAAGGGTTATGGGCCTAAAAGAAATATCTATTGTTATTGTTGATTGATTTTGGAGTTTTGAGCAACAACACAGCGTGCAGCTGCTACAGTTGGGGTTGGAGACGGTGTCTTCAGCTAGCGAGGGTTCGGCAGTGAGATATCTGCCCTGGTCTCTTATTGGGATAGATCATCCAGATTTATCCATTGCATCCATCATATACTACAACATTTGGAGATCCAACACATTCCGAAGGGTTATTAGCAGATCCACGTTTGCAGCCGAAAGTAGCAGGGAAAACACAGAAGGATTTGTTGGGACCACAAAACCCAGTCTTTCCTCCACATGTCAGCTTCCTCTATCTCAGCAGGCCTATCCTACGGTATGCAGTGATTATCAGCCATTAGTTTGCTCACCTGGAGCAGCTATCAGCCAAACAGATCAGTTGGGGGCGTGAGCAGCAGAACTGCTAATCAATTCACTAGGGCACTTAGAGGCACCCAAACCCCTGCATGTGCCAAGGCATCTCTTCGGCATCAACAGACGGACAAGTTCAGAAAGTTTCAGCCCGAACGAACCTCTCCTCCTACAAAAACGTCACCTTCAATTTGGAGGGTTTTTACGGTATTGCGGGGCGGTAATACAGGAAGAAAACAGCATTATTAGACCACCCATCTGGATCCTTAGGCATGCAGCTATCTCTGGAGTCATTATCAACCAAAATATCAATGGTAAGTATTAATTTCTCTCTGCAAAACCTTAACCCTAATTCAGCTATATTTTAGGGCATTTTTGCATGGTGAGTTTGCATGCACAGTTATTTTGCAAATTTGTATGACTATCATAGAACATTAGAGAATATCAGTATTTGGGATATTACACTGGTATTAGAGCATGGTCCTTGCGAGCAGTGGGAACATAGCAATTGAATAAAAGTGCATGTTGATGCATGCTTGTTATTGCAAATGCATGTCAGTAATGTTGGTGAAGTGCATCTCAGAACAAAGGTTTTTCTTTGCCAGCTCGTGAGAACATGAAGACAATGAGAAGGATCTTGACTGGAAATTGGCAGAGGTTAGCAGTGCTTCAACACTTGCCTCGATATCAGGAGTATCTAGCCTTAGGTGATGAGGTATGTGCAGCATTGTCCTTTCAAGATTATTACACCATCAAGTTCAAGAGCCAGCCCAAGGATTTGGATGAGGATCTCCTTAAAGGCATAGCTGGGGGAGGGAAGAAAGATGAGCATGAAGTACAGGTTGTTGGTGAGCTTGATTTGGAGTTAACAGTACATGATGAGGATGTGCATGAGGAGATCGCATTAGAGCCATCCTGTGAGTCTAGCGACACAAGCACATTCGCTAGTCAGATTGTGGACAAGTCGTGTGATGAATTGGAGTTGGTACACTCTTCATCACCTACAGCAGGAGTCCAGACAGTCATGACAGGCAAAATACATGAGGTGCAAGGCAATGAGAACAGCAGTCGAGACAGTGAGCAGTCACACATGGAGGCTAGGGAGAGTTTATACATGCATGAGATAGAGCTTCCAGATGATAGTCACCGAAAGAAGATTGAACATGTTAAAGAAAGCATTCTAGCAATGAAAGAGAAGACCAAGATACTTCGGGACACCATATTACAATGAGATGTTGAGCTTACATCTCTTCGAGTTGTATGTACCGAGTCAGCACCTAGGCTTTCTAGTATTGAAGAGTAGTTAGATTCCTTGATGGGGCAGCAGAAGAAACATACTATTACATTTCAAAGCAGTCCTCTTCAAGAGTACATAGACAAGGCTTGCAGTAGCTTGAGTCCACATTTGCATAATGGAGGATGGTTTTTACGGGTTGGCCAGGAATAAAAAATTGGGCAGCAGTATATGAGCATTCCAATTGAAATCAAAAGGGCGAAATGTCATCTTGGTAGAATTATTCCTTGTGATGGTGCTTGTGGACAAGGTCCTTTTTGGGGATTGGATTGGAGAGAGATTAAGAGTTGGTGTCCTAATGAGTGGGCAATTCTTAGGAAGACATTCCTAGCCAAGGGTATAGTCCCACAAGAGCCTTGGGATATTTGGGATGGAAGATGCACAAGTTTGCATTGGGATCCACGGGGGAGACCTTATGAGGGATGGATACAATGTTTACTGATGGGGTTACTTGGGAGTCTTCAGGATGCTCCTTGTGTCGATACTACGCAAGGTAGCGGTGGATGCATTTTGACCTCTACAATTCTCAGATTGATTTGGGACCCTGGGATTACAGTGACTGGTAGTTTGGTGATTGCTAGAGGATGCTTTCAGGAGGTCTATTGTGATGGTACCTCGTTTACAGCTTGGTTAGTTACTCTACTTATAGGAGGCTTCTATGGGATATCTTGTGATGGTACCATGCAGTGCAATGCTTTGAGCAGAGGGTGCTACAAATCTCCTAGGATAATTTGGGACCCGGGGATCATCCCCGGATTCAGTTGGTTCAGTTTGATTGATTGTGGAGTTGCGTTGGCATTGCTTGAGGACAAGCAATCTTTGGCGAGGGAGGACTGTAATGTTCCGTTTTTCATAAAAAGGGAATAACTATGGAGTAATAGCACTAGGAGCAGAAATGTACATCAATTCAGTATTATTAAGTCATCAGTGTAGAAAGAAGGCCATCAGAGTTCATATCCTAAAGCATGTGGAGCATGCAGACCTTCTTCAGTTAGTGTTAAAGTCAACATCAAATTAGAATTGCATGCATGCAAAAGTGAAGCATAAAACCTAAAAGTGACATGCAAACCCTAAAAGCATATGAAGATCTATTTAAGAAGGGTTATGGGACTAAAGGAAGTATCTATTGTTATTGTTGATTGATTTTGGAGTTTCGAGCAGCAGCACAGCGTGCAACCGCGACAGTTGGGGTTTGAGACGGTGTCTTCAGCGAGCGATGGTTCGATAGTGAGATATATGCCCTAGTCTCTTATTAAGATAGATCATCCAGGTTTATCCATTGCATCCATCATATACTACAACATTTGAAGTTCCAACACATTCCGAAGGGTTAATAGCAAATCCACGTTTGCAGTCGGAAGTAGTAGGGAAAACACAGAAGGATTTGCTGGGACCACAAAACCCAGTCTTTCCTCCGCATGTCAACTTCCTCTTTCTCAACAGGCCTATCCTACGGTATGTAGTGATTATCAGCCATCAGTTTGCTCACCTGGAGCAACTATCAGCCAAACAGATCAGTTGGGGGCATGAGCAGCAGAACTGCTAATCAATTCGTTGCGGCACTTAGAGGCAACCAAACCTCCGCATGTGCCAGGCCATCTCTCCGGCATCAGCAGACGGACAAGCTCAGAAAGTTTCAGTCCGAACGAACCTCTCCTCCTACAAAAACGTCACCTTCAGTCTGGAGGGTTTTTACGGTACTGCGGGGCAGTTATACCGGAGGAAAAGAGCATTATTAGACCACTCATCCGAATCCTTATGCATGCAGCTATCTCTAGAGTCATTATCAACCAGAATATCAGTGGTAAGTGTTAATTTCTCTCTGCAAAACCCTAACCCTAATTTAGCTATATTTTAAGGCATTTTTGCATGGCAAGTTTGCATGCACAGTTATTTTGCAAATTTGTATGAGATTGAGTGTGCGAGTCAGCACTATCATAGAACAATAGAGAATATCAGTATTTGGGATATTACACCTTTTCTCAATGCTATAGTTCCAGTTGAGCTTGTGATGAATATCAATTCTTAGGTATTTGTAAGAAGACACTTCCTCCAAGTTGCTATTGTCATACACAAAATTAGCGCAAGTGTCCTTCTTGGATTTGATAATCATAACTTTTGTTTTATCGGTATTAACAGTCATACCCATGGTAGAACAAAAATCCTTAAGAAGTCTTAGTTGCTTATCAAGATCAGATGGACACCTTGCCAGAAAAACAATATCCATACCAAAGACTCCTGGCAACCTTCCTATTACATTTCAGCTGAAATTTTTAAGACTATATAGACTTATCCAACAAATTTCCCCAATAAAATAACCGCTAAAAAACTTGGTTATTAAGCTTATATAAGAATGACTGTGTAACAAAAATAACTGAACAATATAACTAGACAAATAATGTAGCACTACTTGCCTTTTGTCAGCAAATATCATCATTCCATAATCTGCCTTTGATCGGATAACACGGCCAACACATTGTGCAGCTTGTCTCTGAACAATTAAATCCAGGCAGTAAGATCTCAATAGGAGATGAACATAATTGTGAATGTAATTCCATACAAAGATAGGATACATATCTACCACCATTGGAAACTTAGACCAGCATTTAGAAAGCAAATCAGGCATGAAATGCACCAAGGGGCTTATAAATGGATGCACCTCATGCTTGCAAAATATTTCAGAGAAAGCTCACATTCATTGAAGAAAAGTGTAGGGTGAAACATACCACAGCATCAAATGTGAGAAAATCGCCTTCTTTTATCTGAAATGTTTCTCTAAGGTAGTCCAATCTTGCACGCAGAATCCTGTTCCATAATGATATTTTAGAATCAGAAAAAACCTCTCTCTCTCTCTCTCTCTCTCTCTATATATATATATGTGATCCCTTCTAATGCTCAATCCTGTCTGCATGTGAAACTTCAAATATTCACTTAGTTCAAGGCAAGAAAATGAAAGAATACATAACCTGCTCAAAGTATATTGGAAAGGAACACCAAACATAATGACGAGGCGTCCATAATGCCGATCAAAATCAATTCCCTCTGCAACTTTTCCCCTGTGCAAACATGTGCGGCTTATGAGTATAATCACATATTCACAACAAACTGACCAGTTACCTTTCAATTAGATCTTAAAAGCAAAAGTGCAATTTTGCAAGCAACTTTATGACTAGATAAAAAAAATATAATCTGCACTACAACATAAGAAATATTGAAATTGTGGATTGTATAAAAATAGGATCTCCTTCCGAACACATGTATGCTGGTGACATGAAGAGCACCAGATTGTTATGGCAATATTGCACCTATAATTTAATATTAAACTGAGAGATAGGCCATGCTTATCCATGAATAAAACTTTAAAAGCTTCCCTACAAGACAATGACTAATATTTGTTGAGATAAGTTCCTTCGGCTACTCGACATCAAAAATAGAGATTAAAAATACTTTTAATGTAGAAAAAGTATCTGTAGTGACCTCCCAACATACAGTGAACACATATTTAACCTGCACTACAAGATAAGAACTAATGCAATTATGAATTGTAAAAAAATTGAATAAACATAACAAAAAATAAATAAAACATGAAGAACCAGATTGTTATGAAAATATTCGACCTCTACTCTAACATTAAACTGAAAGATACGCCATGTTTATCCATCAACAATGTCAGGAATGATAATTCAAACCCAGTTCAACTCAAGAAAAAAAATCATACTTAATCCGCACAGCAAGATTAGAAATACCGAAATTGTGGATTGTTCAAAAATTGAATCTCCTATCGAACATCAGTTCCTTGGGCTACTCGACATCAAACATAGAGATTAGAAACACATTTAATGCAGAAAAGGTATCGGTAGTGACCTCCCAACACATAGTGAATGCATATTTACTCTGCACTACAAGATAAAAACTAATGCAATTGTGAATTGTATAAAAATTGCATAAATATAACGAAAAACATAAAACATGAAGAACCAGATTATGATGAGAATATTACACCTCTACTTAATATTAAATTGAGATATGGACCATGTTTACCCATCAACAAAAGCAGGAAAGATAATTCAAACCAAGTTCCGAAAGTTTTTGGTGTTCAAACCCAGCCCAGATTCAAGTAAAATTTATGGAGAATTGAATGCCCAACCCAGTTTAAAAGAGAGCTGTTAATTTCACAAAAAAATCAGACTTTGAAACACTGTAAGAACATCACATTAACAGGAAGAAAATTAAATAATACTTGCACACCACGAAATTTCAGACAAAAGTAATTTTCGGAAAATGCCCAGGCATAACCCAGAATGGGAAAACCTGTTATGAGAGAGAGAGAGAGGAATTTTATTTCTTTAGTAAAATAATGCAACAGCAATTACAACTTATCTCAACCAAGTAGACCAAAATTCCAGCCCCGATTTCAGCACCAAACCTCTTCACAATCTGTGCAAATATTACTCCAAATGCGTGCTGAATGTACAGTACAGATAGTCTGCAAAGTACAGCCAATTCCTCCTCGAAATGTGTGCTGTCAGTACGGTCTGCTACCCCAGTTTGCATGCCAGTACTCAGCAAAAATTCACCCCCGAATTTTGTGCCCAATCATCCTAGAAACTCGTGCCCAGACTGCTGCAGAATCACAGTGGGTGGACTGAGTACGGATTGAAGTACAGCTGCTACACCTGCCTTGAAAATTGTGCAAGACTCATCAAAATGTGTGCTGCATTAAATGCTGTACAGTCTTATGTGACTCCTGTACCAGTTCAACTTCCTCTCCAAAATTGCTCGTTATGGTAGAAGAATGAATGCCTTCCCTTGCCCTTTTGTTTGGATGGTAGGGGTGAGTGAAGGGTCATCTAATCCAAGGGCCCAAAACAAATTAGATCTGTGGATGAGAATTAATGCACTTTTAATTCTCATAAAAATTAATTTCACTCACCTCACTTAAACTTATCAAAAAGACACTTTAATCACTAAAGTGGAATTAAATGCTTATCCCAAGTCTTTTAATGCAAGGGTCAATTTATTTCCCCCTTTCCTAGTGACTTAGGCAAAATCAATTAGGGGAACAGCTTCCAAGGTACAAAACTTCAACACTCCCTCTTACCAAGGAAGTTGTTCTTCACCACTCCCAACTTGTCCCTAAAGAAGACAAAATTGCTCCACCCCAAGGATTTTGTGAGAATGTCTTCTACTTGCTCATCAGTGGAAATGTATCGTAACTCAACAACTCCTCTCTGAACATAATCTCGGATGAGATGGTATTTGATCTCTGTGTGCTTGGACTTGTCATGGAACACTGGATTCTCAGAGAGCTAAATACAACTTTGATTGTCGCAGTAAATCACCGTGGGACTAAGCACCTAATCAAACAAATCCACCAACAATTTACGAAGCCACAATGCCTCGCAACTAGCCTAATTGGCTACCATGTACTCATCCTCTGTAGAACTCAAAGCAATGGACTTTTGCTTTCAACTGAACCATGACACTGTTGTTGAGCCCAAACTAAAGCAACAACCGAAAGTGCTCTTCTGGTCCCTCACACTACCTACCCAATATGAATCCATGAAACCAACCAAACTAACTCCACCCGATCTCTTGTAGTCCAAACCATAATCCAATGTCCCTGCAAAATATTTCAACATATGTTTCACAGCTACCCAATGCACCCTCCTAGGCTCCACCATGAACTGACAGAGAGTGTTCATCGCCAAACACAAGTCTGGCCTAGTTCTTCGGCTTCAACCTCCTTTCCTTGCCCCATCCTGCCACCCAGATAAGAAAAGAGATTGTTGAACCTGTGAACCTATCAAACCAAACTCTGAATCTGTTGCTGATAACCTATGCACTCTAATCACTGCCAAATCATCCATGTATACCAACAAGTCATTTCACGAACATACACTGCTCATACACATCATTGTACACCTCATCACACACAATTACTAAACAAGTAATTCTACTATGCTTTCATTAAACATAAGGCATGCATCGTCATGCATCATCATCATAGGTATGCATCATCGTCATAGGGTATGCATCCTCATCATCAAATATACATCATCATCATCTCAGTGTGCACCGTGTATGCATCATCAACATCAAGTATACATCATAGTGCATAGAAGAGCATCATCACACTATGGTATGCATGTACATCATATTGTATAGGAATGCATCAACATCATAGAGTGTAAATCATTATCACATGCATTATCATCATAAAGTGTTTCATATCATAGCATAAAGGTATGCAACATCATCATCATAGCCTCCATAATGACTTCAAATATATATACCAATATAGAGGCTCAAATACTAAGATCAAAGATTAACTCTATCCATGAGAGACAGGTGCCATCACAAGAGAAACCCAAAAGCATGAACCATACCTTTTCGAAGATCACAAGATGAAGAAAAAATTAAAAAAATCAAAATAAACTCTAGATCATGTCACCACATAGCCCACATAACAAGCTTTCTAACGAACCAAGAATTTTGCAATTCCAATTCCGTATGAGAAAGTTATGCCAATTTTAGTGAAGATGCCCAAAAATTTCTCCTCCACACAGTTTCGCACTTTTCTTCAAGAGTTGCGAATTACCAAAGAGAGACTTAATTGATTAACAAATGAAATGTTTGATATTCTATTTATATAGGTTGTGGAGGAAAGCTAGTACTTCAAGTTGGGCCGACGTGCAATTCAAAATTACAAATAATTAAATTCTCTTTTGTTTGGTCGGCTGACCCAAAAAGGTGGGGTACGTCAACTTCAAAAAATCATCTCTTCAACTGTAAGGAGTTAGAAGATGCTCCACATATCAACGAAAATGGATTGACGAGGACTATCTCCCTATGATGGATTTATTTGCAAAATCTTGGTATAATACCCTTAAACTCTTCAATTTGTTCAGGACTTCAAAGATTCCACACAAAGTGTGCCCCATGCCCCTCTTCCTCCTTGGAATGTGTACCCTTCTTCTCGCTTACTCAACTCGTCACACTCACAAAAGAACTCTCTTGGAAAACATGTGCCTCTCCACTTCCTCACTTTGGAATGTGTGTTTCAAATGAGTCTCATGAACTCTTTTTATTATTCTCGTTAGGTAACTTCACATGTCTTTTCGACTTCAAGGGCCTAAATTGAATCTTGGCTACAAGATCAATGGTTGTGTTTTAATCTAAAGTTCACTTAAATCACTTAAGTGAACTATATAAAAACACCTTACTTTTCAAAAAGTCACTTTTACGTTAAATAAATAAAAAGTTCAGCTCACTTTAAAATTATAAAGTCACATCATAAAGTACTTTAATAAATACATTTAATAAAGTCAGTTCATGTCATTTAATGAAACTCCGTCATCTCGGACCTCTGCACCTAGGCACCCGATGCAGGAGTACCTTCGAACTACATGCATATATATATAAACGCTTCCAGAATCCAAACCAAACTGAAAGCTTTTGAAAAATTCGCTTTTCACTCCCACTCCTGCTCCCAAGTAACCTTGGAGCAACATTCTATATACCGAATAGTTTTATTTACTGTTTTTACAGCATTCATGGCTTCTCAAATGTCATTTCTGGAGCCCCTAGAGCTCCTAAAGCAAATAAGGAATACTATCATCTTCATAAGTATGTTACCAAGATCACACATATGAATGGTGGAGGTTCATGGGAATGGAGGTGTAATTTATATGGAAATGGAAAGACTTACAAGGGGCGAGGGCTCTTATACAAGAGTCAAGGCTCACATTTTGCATGAAAGAGTGAAGGGTGATGAGATTTGTGCACATACCAAAAAGCAACAGGTGAGGGCCAATTTTTCTAAAGAGCATAATGATGCTCAAAGGTTGAAAGAGCAAAAAAGAAATATTGGTATTGGTACTGTAGGCAATACTCACTTGGCTACTAGCAGTGAGCCAAGCATTGTCCATGAAGCAAGGAAGATTTATATAGCCTCATTTATAAAAATGATTTTGAATGTATAGCCTCATCTATAAAGGTTGATTTGTTTAATTTGCACCATGTAATCATCTATGGCAGTTAATAAAGACATGGTTTTCCTTCTAAATGGTATTTGTGTATCATCCATATTTTTTTGCAAGATATATATATATTGTATTTTTTATCTACCACATTTCCCGAGGCGTACCCATTTAGGGGGGTTCACGTTTCCAAACATTCTCGTTTTGAAACTTGGAAGTATTTCCAAGTTTCATGCAACTTAGGTACTCAACCAGCATAAATCCAATCTTAAACCTCAATCTATTAAGCCCCAAGAGGGATCCAATTTCTTGAGGTATAAATTGCTCCTTGATGTGTAAAAAGTTTCAGATAAAAAAAATGTACACCTCAAGAAATTGGATCTCTCTCTGTGCTTAATAGATTTGGTTTTAATTTTTATTTTATGAGTCGACATGAATTTTTTTTAATATTTTATTTTTATTTTTGAAAAGGTTACATTACGTAACATGCTTTGACATCTCCCATTATTGAGCTGTAGAGCACCTCGCTACTCTCGACACAATAAGGATGCCTAGTCAGTTGACTAGCTAAGGGAATACAATCATTTTTACCCACATAACAAAAATAGGTTAACGTCGTCCTAACAATGAGATTGCCTAAACACCACATGTAATGTTCCATTTTTGTTAAATAGGGAATTGACCAAGGACCTTTAATACCAGGAGCATATTAGGACAATTATTCAGTCATCAATATAGTAAAGAAGGCCATCATAGTTATTATCATAAAGCACGCGGAGCATGCAAGCCTTATTTCTTCAATCTTAAAGTCAACGAGAAATTAGAATTGCATACATGCAAAAGTAAAGTGCAAACCCTAAAAGGGACATACAAACCCTAAAAGTACATGCTAAGCTATTTAAGAAGGGTTATGGGACCAAAGAACGTATCTATTATTATTATTATTGTTGATTTAGAGCTTTTGAGCAGCAGCACAGCGTGCAGCCAAGGTAGTTGGGGTTGAAGACGACGTCTTCAGCTAACGATGGTTCGACAATGCAACTATCTGCCCTAGTCTCTTTCAGGATAGACCATCCAGGTTTATCAACAGCATTCATCATACTCATCCATATCCAACGATTCAGTATCCACCCGAAGATTATTTGCAGGTTCATGTGTGCAGCTGAGGATTTAGCTGGAAAACCCCAAGGTATTCACTGGGTCTCTGAATCCCAGTCTATCTTCTGCATGTCAGCTTCATCTTCATCAACAGGGTCACTCTATTGCCTTGAGTGACTATCAGCCATCAGTTTGCTCATCCAGAGCAGCTATCAGCAGATCCAAAAGGCTGAGAGTGTGAGCACAAGACTGGTAAACCAATTCGCTAGGGCTCTTGGAGAGGTCAGAATATCTGCATGCTATGGTCATTCTCTCCGACACGGGAAGATCTACATCCCAGCAAATTCTCAACCCCATCAGGCACCTCCTTCACAAAAAACGTCACCTTTACCCAAGGAGAGGGTTTTGTGCTACTGGGCGGTAACACCGGGAAGGAAGCAATATTACTTCACCAGCTCAGCTTTATTTGCATGCACCTTATCTCTGGAGCATCTTCAGCTTGATTATCAGTGGTAGGTGTTTACCTTCTTGCTGTAAATCTTTGCCCTAGTTCAACTATAATTTAGGGCCATTAGCCCGACTCCTTCCATGCAAATTTTATTCAATATTCTTGCACATTTTGAGAGTACAAGTAAGCCCTAGACTAGTGAAACAGTAGAATATCAGTATTTGGGATATTACAGTGGTATCAAAGCATGATCCTTGCCAGCTGTGGGCATATAACAATTGAATAAAAGTGCATGTTGATGCATGCTTGTACATGTTAGTGCATGTCAGTAATGTTGATGAAGTGCATGTCAGAACAAAGGGTTTTCTTTGCCAGCTTGTAAGAACATGAAGACAATGACAAGGATCTTGACTGGAAATTTGCAGAGGTTAGCAACACTTCTGCACTTGCCTCGATATCAGGAGTATCTAGCCTTGGGTGATGAGGCATGTGCAACATTGTCCTTTCAAGATTATCACACCATCAAGTTCGAGAGCCAGCCCAAGGATTTGGATGAGGATCTCCTTAAAGGCATAGTTGGGGGAGGGAAGAAAGATGAGCATGAAGTACAGGTTGTTGGTAAGCTTGATTTGAAGTTAACAGTACATGATGAGGATGTGCATGAGGAGATAGCATTAGAGCCATCCTATGAGTCTAGCGACACAAGCACATTCGCTAGTCAGATTGTTGACAAGCCATGTGATGAGTTGGAGTTGGTACACTCTTCATCACCTACAGCAGGAGTCCAAACAGTTACGACAGGAGAAATACATGAGGTGCAAGGAAATGAGCACAGCGGTCGAGACAATGGGAAGTCACACATGGAGGTTAGGGAGAGTTTATACATGCATGAGACAGAGCTTCCAGATGATAGTCACCGAAAGAATATTGAACGTGTTAAAAAAAGCATTCTAGCAATGAAAGAGGACCCAGATACTCCGAGACACCATAGTACAACAAGATGTTGAGCATACAGTTCTTCGAGTTGTATGTACTGAGTCATCCATCAGGCTTTCTAGTATTGAAGAGCAGTTTGATTCATTGATGGGGCACCAAAAGAAACATACTATTGCATTTCAAAGCAGTCCTCTTCAGGAGTACATAGACAAGGCTTGCAGTAGCCTGGGTCCACATTTGCATAATGGCGGATGGTTTTTACAGGTTGGCCAGGATCGAGAAATTGATAAGCAGTATATGAGCATTCTAGTTGAAATCAGAAGGGCAGAATGTCAGCTTGGTAGGATTATTCCTTGTGATGGTGCTTATGGACAAGGTCCTTTTTGGGGGTTGGATGAGAGAAAGATTAAGAGTTGGTGTCCTAT
This sequence comes from Pseudotsuga menziesii, assembly GCA_001517045.1. Taxonomy (NCBI): domain Eukaryota; kingdom Viridiplantae; phylum Streptophyta; class Pinopsida; order Pinales; family Pinaceae; genus Pseudotsuga; species Pseudotsuga menziesii. Next base: position 890,906 of record LPNX010422270.1, on the reverse strand, counting down.
TGAGTGGGCGATTCTTGGGAAGACATTCCTATCCAGGGTATAGTCCCACAAGAGCCTTGGGATATTTGGGATGAAACATACACAAGTTTGCATTGGGATCCAGGTGGGAGACCTTCTGAGGGATGGATACAATGTTTACTAATGGGGTTATTTGGGAGTCTATAGGATGCTCCTTGTGTCGATACTACGCAGGGCAGCGATGGATGCATTTTGACCTCTGCAATTCTTAGATTGATTTGGGACCCTGGGATTACAATGACTAGCAGTTTAGTGGTTGCTAGAGGATGCTTTCAAGAGGTCTCTTGTGATGGTACCTCGTTTACACTATGGTTAGTTACTCTACTTATAGGAGGCTTCCATGGGATATCTGGTGATGGTACCGTGCAATGCAGTGCAGTGCTTTTGAGCAGAGGGTGCTACAAATCTCCTAGGATAATTTGGGACCCTGGGATCATCCCCGGATTCAGTTGGTTCAATTTGATTGATTGTGGAGTTACGTTGGCATTGCTTCAGGACAACCAATCTTTGGCGAGGGAGGACTGTAATGTTCTATTTCTGGTAAATAGGGAATTGACCGAGGACCTTTAATATCTGGAGCATATTAGGACAATTATTCAGTCATCGGTATAGTAAAGAGGGCCATCAGAGTTATTATCATAAAGCATGTAGAGCATGCAAGCCTTATTTCTTCAATCTTAAAGTCAATGAGAAATTAGAATTGCATACATGCAAAAGTAAAGCGCAAACCCTAAAAGTGACATGCAAACCCTAAAAGTACATGCTCAGTTATTTAAGAAGGGTTATGGGACCAAAGAACATAGCTATTATTATTATTGTTGATTTAGAGCTTTTGAGCAGTAGCACAGCATGCAGTCGCAGCAGTTGGGTTTGAAGACGAAGTCTTTAGCTAATGAGGGTTCGACACTGCAACTATCTGTCGTAGTCTCTTTCAGGATAGACCATCCAGGTTTATCAACAACATTCATCGTATTCATCCATATCCAGCGATTCAGTATTCACCAAAAGATTATTTGCAGGATCATGTGTGCAGCTGGGGATTTAGCTGGAAAACCCCAAGGTATTCACTGGGTCTGTGAATTCCAATCTATCTTCCGCATGTCAGCTTCATCTTCATCAGCAGGGTCACTCTACTTCCTTGAGTGACTATCAGTCATCAGTTTGCTCATCCAAAGCAGTTATTAGCAAATACAAGAGGTTGAGGGCGTGAGCACCAGACTAGTAAACCAATTCTCTAGGGCTCTTGGAGAGATCAGAATCTCTACATGCTCTGGTCACTGTCTCAAGCACGGGAAGATCTACATCCCAGCAACTTCTCAGCCCCATCAAGCACCTTGTTGGAGCAGGGTCCCGCAGCTACAGAAGAAGCTGCTAGTTTAGCGGAGAGATAAGTTTTGGCGGAAAGAAGATAAGACAGAGCTACAACGCCGTAAGCACGTTTCCAGCTGGAGAGCAGAGCCGAAAACCATGACTTTTAAGATAGAAAAGTCAAGAAAGGCAACGGTACCTGAGCGACCGAGAAGAGAGAGCTCAACCACTGCATTGAAGGCAGCGGCGGAAGACAGGAGGGCTCAACGACCCTCATAAAGGAGAAGGAGCAACGAGGCTGAAGCATTGAAGACGAAGGACAGAAAAGAGAAGCGATGCATAGTACCCATGATCAGTGTCGGGAAGCATGGAAGACTGCAGAGAGCTGTGGTGTGACGGAAAGCGGCTACCTCAAGTACAGGTATGGCCGACTGTCACTAGTTAGGGTTTGGGTTACTGTTGGGACAGGCCCACAGTGTTGTAATGGTGAGACCTTCGGGCTGCCCATAAAGGGATATATTTTGTATTGTAAAAGGGTTGGTCAGTTAGTTGGTTCATTCAGTTGTTAGTGTTTGTAGATTGTTAGACTGTTGTAAAAGCCTAGCCCTG